>CM064483.1:11914531-11924909 GCA_032716605.1 Paralithodes platypus | reverse complement strand
CTATGGTACTTTGTAGACATTTTGCGCCATATTATGCCTGGCTACGTACTTGGTGTACGCATAATAGTAGTCGGATTAAGCAAGATAGCTGAATTCCCATGAGAATAAAATGTTAAAGCTGCAATACCAGCCTTAAGGGGAGGTTTTTAGTTTGGTCTCTGGATATCCATCAAGCTTAAGATTACACCCCCTTCAGCCCCTTTCACGATAAATTTGTACATTTTTCGGTAGAAAAATGTCCCGGCTGAAAGCCGGTTCCTCTTAAATTACAGGCTCGCTCTCGCTCGCCAGGATAAAATCGACACCTAAATGGCACGAAAGGTCTTAAAATTGACAGAAATGGGTCGAAGGTTCTTAAAATCGTCAAAATAATGGGGCGAACGTCTTAAAATTAGAAAAGCAATGGGGCTAAACATGAGGGAGAAAGGGGTCAAGAAAAAAATCCCTCATGTGGAGATCTCCCCTTAAGGCGGTGTCACACGAACGATTTTTCCATCAATTTCATATGAGCAAGTTTTTTCTCGTACTATGTTGAGGCTCTTTCGCATTGGAATCGGAAACTAGATCGAAAGTAGATTATGTTAGGTAGTTTAATTCTTATGGAACTATGACTTTGAAGCTGCAAGGCTACAATTGCTCATACAAATTGATGGAAAATAAGTTCGTGTGACACCGGCTTTAGTCGTGTAAAATTGGCCTAAAATGATGGTGTCCAACTTTCCCCTAATATGTTTTTATGCCCGGGTCCCTGAACACACGCTATTGCTACATCACCATTATCCTCCATAACGTACAGTGGCAGTCAAGCATGTACAGTCGGTCTAATAAGTCGGGTCCTACCTTCACATATGTACATTCGGCCTAATAAGTCGGGTCCTACCTTCACATATGTACAGTCGCGCTAATAAGTGATGTCTCGTAACCAATTATATTTTTATCATTAATTCGTATCAGCTATATTTACACATGATTCCTTCTTTTTGAGTGAGATATACCAACATGTTTCAACACTTACCCACCTTATTCTACATCTGACAGACATTAATACAGCACAGAGCAAGCCAAACGTAATGACAGCTAAGACATGACTTATTAGCGCATTACGTTTGCCTCGCTCTGGCCTGTATTAATGTCTGTCAGATGTTAAATAGGGTGGGTGAGTGTAGGAGTATGGTTGTATATCTCACTCATAGAGAAGAAATCTTGTGTGAATATTGCTGATGCCAAATATTGATAAAAACATAATTGGTGCCGAGACATCACATATTCGGCCGACTGTACAGGGATAGTCAGGCATGTACAGTCTCGCTCAAAAGTCGGGTCCTACCTTCACATATGTACCGTCGCGCTAATAAGTGATGTCTCGGCACCAAGTATGTTTTGATCGATAATTGGTATCGGCAATATCTAAGCTTCATTTCTTCATTTTGGGTGAAATTATTATGGAAACATGTTCCTACATGTGGTGTGGCAGAGTGGTCTTGCCACTGGACTGGTAATCCAATGGACCCGGGTTCGAATCCCGATATGTCTATGGGAAGATATTATTGGGATGGAATTTGTGCTGTACCTAGTTTCAGTGCATTACCACAGCACACCGAAATGCCAAAAAAATACCCTCATTGTTCCCTGATTAAATAGCACTGTATGAATATTCTCATATTCAAAAAATGCTACAGGGGGGCAATGCCTAGTGAGTTAATTGCTCAATAGGTGGCGTTCTGAGAGTGAGTGGCCGAGTGTGGGGAATGAGACTGTGAAGCGCAGAGGTGGAGCAGCTTCAGAGATGGGATTGCTTAGAGCCAGGGTGCTTCGCATGTCTCACTCCCTAGACTGGAACAAGACCTCACGGGCCTCACCGTGTTCAGCGGTTGAGTGTAAAGGCTCTCAGCCTATGTCCGAGAGGGAGTAGTTGGAATATAGAAAAAAAAAAAAAAAAAAACACACTTACCCACCCTATTCAACATCTGACCTACATTAATAAAGCACAGAGCAAGCCAAACGTAATGACAGCTGGGACATGACATACTAGCGCGACCATACAGTCTCGCTAAAAAGTCAGGTCCCTACCTTCACATATGTAACTTCTAATGTACCTCTTGATAGGAATAATAATTGTGTTCAACTCTACAGAATAAGTGTCGAAGAGTACCCCCCCTTAAGGGGAGGTTTTTAGTTGATGCCCTAGACTTCCATCAAGCTTAAGATTACTCCCCCTAGACCCCCTTTCAAGATAAATTTGTACATTTTTCGGTAGAAAAATGTCCCGGCCGAAGGCCGGTTCCCCTTAAATTACAGGCTCGCTATCGCTCGCCAGGAAAAAAATCGACACCTAAATAGTGAGAATAGTCTTAAAATTGACAGAAATGGGGCGAGGGTTCTTAAAATCGCCAAACTAATGGGGCAAGCGTCTTAAAATCTCAAAAGCAATGGGGCTAAACATGAGAGAGAAAGGAGAAAGGGGTCCAGAAAAACATCCTCCAGGTGGAAATGTCTCCTTAAAGTCACACCCAGCTAAGTCAAATTGGATGAGTTAGCCCAAGTCAGAGGAGGTCTATCAATTATGTTGCACTGGAACATTACTTGCAAGACGGAATATTGCCTCAAGTTTAATTGAGTGAGAGGATTTATGGCCCAAGTTAATATGGGGGCCTGGGAGACGATTGACTAATGAACTTGACACGAGTACATTAATTAGGGTGTTATTAGCAGCGGGTGATTACTATGATGGATTACGTCAATGAATATAACCTAATGGCCTAATTGAATAGTAATAAAGTAGTAATATTAATGTAAGCGAGATATTACGCAGTATAATAGATGTTTAACGTAACATCAATGAACAAGCTAGCGATTGAAAATTAGGGGATTGGCACACAGCACATTACATCATTAATATTTGTGAAGGGGGATGGGCCGGTTTTCTGGACCACTTTCTCCCTCATGTTTAGCCCCATTAGTGTTCAGATGTTAAGATGTTTGCCCCATTAGTTAGTCGATTTTAAGACCTTTCGGTGGTGGAAGAGGGAGGTGAACGAGTGACAAGAACGGCTGGGAGGGTGGAGGAAGGTGGAGGTGAACGAGTGACAAGAAGAGCTGGGAGGGTGGTGGAAGGGGGAGGTGAACGAGTAACAAGAACGGCTGGGAGGGTGGTGGAAGAGGGAGGTGAACGAGTGACAAGAACGGCTGGGAGGGTGGTGGAAGGGGGAGGTGAATGAGTGACAAGAACGGCTGGGAGGGTGGTGGAAGAGAGAGGTGAACGAGTGACAAGAACGGCTGGGAGGGTGGTGGAAGGGGGAGGTGAACGAGTGACAAGAACGGCAGGGAGGGTGGTGGAAGAGGGAGGTGAACAAGTGACAAGAACGGCTGGGAGGGTGGAGGAAGGGGGAGGTGAACGAGTGACAAGAACGGCTGGGAGGGTGGTGGAAGGGGGAGGTGAACGAGTAACAAGCACGGCTGGGAGGGTGGTGGAATGGGGAGGTGAACGAGTGACAAGAACGGCTGGGAGGGTGGTGGAAGAGGGATGTGAACGAGTGACAAGAACGGCTGGGAGGGTGGAGGAAGGGGGAGGTGAGCGAGTGACAAGAACGGCTGGAAGGGTGTGGAAGAGGGAGGTGAACGATGACAAGAACGGCTGGGAGGGTGGAGGAAGGGGGAGGTGAACGAGTGACAAGAACGGCTGGGAGGGTGATGGAAGAGGGAGGTGAACGAGTGACAAGAACGGCTGGGAGGGTGGTGGAAGGGGGAGGTGAACGAGTGACGAACGGCTGGGAGGGTGGAGGAAGGGGGAGGTGAACGATGACAAGAACGGTTGGGAGGGAGGTGAACGAGTGACAAGAACGGCTGGGAGGGTGGAGGAAGGGGGAGGTGAACGAGTGACAAGAACGGCAGGGAGGGTGGTGGATGGGGGAGGTGAAAGAGTGACAAGAACGGCTGAGAGGGTGGTGGAAGAGGGAGGTGAACGATTAACAAGAACGGCAGGGAGGGTGGTGGAAGGGGGAGGTGAACGAGTGACAAGAACGGCTCGGAGGGTGGTAGAAGGGGGAGGTGAACGATTAACAAGAACGGCTGGGAGGGTGGTGGAAGGGGGAGGTGAACGATTAACAAGAACGACTGGGAGGGTGGTGGAAGGGGGAGGTGAACGAGTGACAAGAACGGCTGGGAGGGTGGTGGAAGGGGGAGGTGAATGAGTGACAAGAACGGCAGGGAGGGTGGTGGAAGAGGGAGGTGAACGAGTGACAAGAACGGCTGGGAGGGTGGTGGAAGAGAGAGGTGAACGAGTGACAAGAACGGCTGGGAGGGTGGTGGAAGGGGGAGGTGAACGAGTGACAAGAACGGCAGGGAGGGTGGTGGAAGAGGGAGGTGAACGAGTGACAAGAACGGCAGGGAGGGTGGTGGAAGGGGGAGGTGAACGAGTGACAAGAACGGCTGGGAGGGTGGTGGAAAAGGGAGGTGAACGAGTGACAAGAACGGCAGGGAGGGTGGTGGAAGGGGGAGGTGAATGGCTGGGAGGGTGGTGGAAGGGGGAGGTGAACGAGTGACATGAACGGCAGGGAGGGTGGTGGAAGGGGGAGGTGAACGAGTGACAAGAACGGCTGGGAGGGTGGTGGAAGGGGGAGGTGAACGAGTGACAAGAATGGCAGGGAGGGTGGTGGAAGGGGGAGGTGAACGAGTGACAAGAACAGCAGGGAGGGTGGTGGAAGGGGGAGGTGAACGAGTGACAAGAACGGCTGGGAGGGTGGTGGAAGGGGGAGGTGAACGAGTGACAAGAACGGCAGGGAGGGTGGTGGAAGGGGGAGGTGAACGAGTGACAAGAACGGCAGGGAGGGTGGTGGAAAGGGGAGGTGAACGAGTGACAAGAACGGCAGGGAGGGTGGTGGAAGGGGGAGGTGAAAGAGTGACAAGAACGGCAGGGAGGGTGGTGGAAAGGGGAGGTGAACGAGTGACAAGAACGGCAGGGAGGGTGGTGGAAGGGGGAGGTGAACGAGTGACAAGAACGGCAGGGAGGGTGGTGGAAGGGGGAGGTGAAAGAGTGACAAGAACGGCAGGGAGGGTGGTGGAAAGGGGAGGTGAACGAGTGACAAGAACGGGAGGGAGGGGGGTGGAAGGGGGAGGTGAACGAGTGACAAGAACGGCAGGGAGGGTGGTGGAAAGGGGAGGTGAACGAGTGACAAGAACGGCAGGGAGGGTGGTGGAAGGGGGAGGTGAACGAGTGGCAAGAACGGCTGAGAGAGAGGAAGGAATGGCATGAGTGAAAGCAAACAAATGCCTGTGAGGATTTACAAACAAAGAACTGGTGAAGAGAGAGTGAGAGCGAGAGCGAGAGCGAGTTAGATTATGAGTGAATTAAATTGAGAGTGATGGGGAAGGAGAGAGAGAGAGATAGTGTGTGTGTGTGACCACACAAACCTTACGATCCATGCGAGGTAGTCAGGATTCTATTCCAATAGATTTAGCAGAACCCCAAATAAAGAATAGTGAAAGAAAAGATTAGCAGCACAGAGAGAGAGAGAGAGAGAGAGAGAGAGAGAGAGAGAGAGAGAGAGAGAGAGAGAGAGAGAATATATATTCATCAAGTGGAGCGGGCGACCATACAACAATTAACAAAGAGCTGAGAATGGGTGGGGAAAAACAATACAACGAAACGAAGCGGCAGGTAAAATAACAAATACAAATGACAACAAAGAAGACGACAGAAAACAAAAACAAATAAACATGGGAATAACGGTGATAAAGAATAGACAAAAATAATAAACATAGAACACGAATTGGACATAGAGATAGGGAATATATATATATATCAGTCAGATAGGCATGCAAACAAACCAGTAGTTCAAACCATGGTATTATCAGCAATTAATCTAAATGTAAATATGTATATAATTGAAATAAACACGGGTAAATAATACAGGGACACTGATTTTTGTGAAGTAAAGGAGTGGAGTAAAGCCCTGACTATAATCATGTTGCATAATTGGTGTACAGTCGATCTAATAAGTGAAGTCACAGCATCCATTATATTTTGATCAATAATTGGTATCAGCGATATTTACACATGATTTCTTCTTTTTGAGTGAGATATACCAACATGTTCCTACACTTACCCACCCTATTCAACATCTGACAGACATTAATACAGTACAAACGAGATGACAACTGAGACATGACTTATTAGCGCCACTGTACGTGTTATGATCGATGTTTGCTGCATATGTATAGACAGTTACTGTAATTATACGAAGGGGGAGAGAGACAGAGAGAAAGTTATGAGAATTACAGGAAATATGTTCGGGTGATATAATGCCAGAGAAAGACTGACTGAGTGTGTGTGTGTGGGGGGGAGGTGAGGGGGTGTTTGTGTGTGTGTGTGTGTGTGGCATGTGCTTGTGAACGTGTGTATGTATGTGTTAGAACGTATGTGTGTATTTGTGTGTGTGTGTTTCTGTTTGTACATGCAATTGCTCAAACCTGCATATTATACAGTATCAAGCGGACTATTTTAGTATGTAGACATTAATAGATGCTTAAACTAAATTCATAAAAA
Organism: Paralithodes platypus; assembly: GCA_032716605.1. Taxonomy (NCBI): domain Eukaryota; kingdom Metazoa; phylum Arthropoda; class Malacostraca; order Decapoda; family Lithodidae; genus Paralithodes; species Paralithodes platypus. The sequence continues at coordinate 11,918,365 of CM064483.1, read as the reverse complement.
AAAAAAAAAAAAAAAAAAAAAAAACAAGCACAAGTATATTAATCTTTGATAATTATTAAGGGGAGGTTTTTAGTTGATTCCCTAGACTTCCATCAAACTTAAAATTACTCCCCCTTGACCCCCTTTCAAGATAAATTTGTACATTTTTTGGTAGAAAAATGTCCCGGCCGAAGGCCGGTTCCCCTTAAATTGCAGGCTCGCTGTCGCTCGCCAGGAAAAAATCGACACCTAAATGGCACGAATGGTCTTAAAATTGACAGAAGTGGGGCGAGGGTTCTTAAAATCGCCAAACTAATGGGGCAAGCGTCTTTAAATCTCACAAGCAATGGGGCTAAACATGAGGGAGAAAGAGGTTCAGAAAAAAATCCTCCAGGTGGAAATCTCCCCTTAATGGGTTGCCAAGGAGCGGAGAATATTTCTTTGGCATTTAAGGGAGCTCAGACGGTATTGTGCAGCATAATATACTGGTTCGGCTCAATGGTTTAAGGAGGGGGTTTAGTTTGCTCTCTAAGCCTCTATCAATAATCCACATACATTTTTAGTAAGTTACCTAAAATCGTCTATCGATAGCCTGCAATGTAATGCAAAAAACGCCCGCGAATACTGAACAGGTAAATCTGTTGATACCTGTGGAACAGTAAAGTTTCCTTAATTAGTCAGGCGAATATGGAAGCTACACAAACAACGTAGCATGAATTCCAATAGATGACTCCACTCGGCCTCTCTCTCTCTCTCTCTCTCTCTCTCTCTCTCTCTCTCTCTCTCTCTCTCTCTCTCTCTCTCTCTCTCTCTCTCTCCTTCTTTGCTATCCTTTCCTTCCACTGTCCCTTACTCTCGGGTTAGCTATCTCTACTAGAATTAAGTCCTGACCACCTCTCTGGGATCATAAGGTCTGTGTGGTCAGGGTATCTATGTAAATATATGAAAAAATCTCTCTCTCTCTCTCTTTACTAGAATTAAGTCCTGACCACCTCGTTTGGATCGTAATGTCTGTGTGGCCAGTATATCTATGTAAATCTCTCTGTCTCTTTCTTTCTTTCCCTTTATCTCTTTGAGCGGTTGATGAGCTTTTGACTACGGGAGCGGGAATACATTTCACTTTTATCTCAGAGTCTTTTCTCTTAAAGAGGGTCACCTGCTTTTTTTCTTGCTCTCCTTTTCTCTCTTCCCCTGGCTTGTATCCATTCGGCTCCATTCAGCCAACTGTTTTAAGACGTATCCCCATCCAGGTGTCGATTTCTTCCTGGCGAGCGATAGCGAGGCAGCATTGTATGGAGAAAATCCGGCTTCGCCGGAGAAATTTTTCTATCGAAAAATGTACAAATTTAGCTTCCTGTCAAAAATATATATACTGTATATGCTGGCTCGCTACCGCTCGCCAGGAAAATATTGACACCTGGATGGGGTTAAACGTCTTAGAACAGTAGGCTGAATAGGGCCGAATGGATACAAGCCAAAGAGAGAGGGAGAGAAAGATAAAACAAAAAAAGCGAGGTGGGCCCCCCTTAATATCTCCTCCCGCACTCTTGTTGTTGGATTGCGTTTTTTTTTTTTTTTTTTTTTTTTTTTTTTTTTTTTCCCTTCTAATGCTGTATATAATGTATTGTATTGTCAGCGTGGGGCATTTTTGTTTTATTATAGTCTCCTTACTTTAGTTTCATGTACGAAATATGATCATCATAATGTAAAAATTATCAACTTGATGAGTCAAATGAACGCATAATTTTTGATTGTTTTACACTCACCCAAACGTATCCTCGGGTAGCGGAGTATTTGGGTGGCGGGATTTTTGCGAGGGCATTACAATTTTGAACTGAGTACTCAATATACTGATACCAATTAATATATCAACACAATATATATTTATAATTAATTTTTTATTTTTTTTTTAGCACCTGTTATTTTGAACTACTAAACATGGATTTATTATGCTATGTATATATATTCCTCACACTTTTACCGAATGTCAGTCGTTTTCATAAGTGTTTTGATCGGCAGTTTGAAAATCTATTAAGCTTGAGCATGGTATCATAACTAACAAGCTTGGATATATCACTGTAAAAGCTTGGAAATATCACTGTAAAAGCTTGGAAATCTCACTGTAAAAGCTTGGTATCATAACTAACAAGCTTGGATATAGAACTGTAAAAGCTTGGAAATATCACTGTAAAAGCTTGGAAATATCACTGTAAAAGCTTGGAAATATCACTGTAAAAGCTTGGAAATACCACTGTAAAAGCTTGGAAATATCACTGTAAAAGCTTGGAAATATCACTGTAAAATAAATTGGGAACATTTGGATGGAATAATGCAGAAATAGGCTTCATGAAAATGTAATATTACAGCATTACAAAGCCATTATCGAACAAGTTAACCCTATTACGATAATGGCACCGTTTATATTTAATTCGGATCATAAGACTAAATGTAAGGGGCCCCACCTCGCTTTTTTTTTTTTATCTTTCTCTCCCTCTCTTTTTGGCTTGTATCCATTCGGCCCCATTCAGCCTACAGCCCAATAGTTCACTATAGTCTGTTTTGTTTTGTTGTTCTAGCTGACGGTAAATTGTCATGTCGCGATCTTGATTGCTTGCATATTATGAAGATTTTGCAGCAAAATGTGGTGTTAATTATGAAAATTTGGCCCTGGTATGAAGAAGTGAAAATTAATTTCATATTTTTCCGCTAAGGGGGGATGGGGTTATTTATTTGCTCATTTATATACTGTATATATATAGTATATATATATAAATATATATATATATATATATATATATATATATATATATATATATATATATATATATATGCAGTATATATATATGTATATATACTGTGTGTATATATATATATATATATATATATATATATATACGAGAGAGAGAGAGAGAGAGATGTATCGGCCGAAGGCCGGTTCCTCTTAAATTACAGGCTTGCTATCGCTCGCCAGGAAACATTCGACCCCTAAATGACACGAAAAGTCTTAATATTGACAGATAAATGGGGCGAAACATCTTAAAATCGCTAATCTAATGGTTCGAACTTCTTAAAATCTGAAAACTAATGGGGCTAGACACGAGGAAGAAGGGGATCAGAAAAACGACCCATCTCCCCCGTGCAATCAGTTACTAAGGGATTCCATTTACCGTCAATTGAAGAAAAAAATTAATACATAGTTTGCAATAATTGACGTCTCTTTTCTAACACGTGCAAATGGTACTGCAGAGACGATATCAATGTTTTGCACGTCACAAGCCTCATCAATCTGTATCCTATTCGTGTTTCATTTTGATTCTGTGTACTAGAAATATTAGATATAAGTAACACCCCGTTCTTAACATTATTCATCAATTACAAACCCCAATGTACTTGAATAAACTAATGAAAGCAAATGGTCCTCCCGAAATTCGAATTCGTATAACAAGGTGAAACTACAATATCCCAAATGACCTCCCTTTATTTCTGCAGAGATGTAATTATTGTCCTTGTGTTCTAATCAACGTCTCATCCCTCTTTCTTCTCATTAACTTTTAACACTTGCATATTCTCACGTTTATTCCTTTATTTCCTTCAATCGGATGACGTTTAATAATTGGTTGTCTATCTATCTATCTATCTATTGCCTGACGCCGTGATCCCCGAAGGGGTGGCCACGAACGAACCGCCCCCATGCACCTCTGTCCCCAGTCAGTCGACGCCCCTCCCCCCAACCAGCACCGCCTTCGTTCATGTACTTCCTCACTCCATCCTTCCAACTCTCATTCGGTCTACCTCTCCCTCTCTGTCCCTCCACCTCGCTCTCGTACACCCTCTTAGTCATTCTCTCGCTTTCCA
>CM064483.1:11834531-11909531 GCA_032716605.1 Paralithodes platypus | reverse complement strand
ATTAAAAAGGCATAAAGTTATACCAGGTTGGAATGATGAAATTAAGGATATGCATAAGTTTGCGAGGAAGTAAGTTTTTAACTTGGAAGAATAGGGGACGTCCACTTGCAGGAGTTGAGTTAGAAGAAATGAAGGAGTCTAGAAAAGGACTTTAGGAAGGTATTGAAACAAGTTAAACAAAATGAGTCTCAAATTAGAACAAATAAGTTAGCTCAATCTCTATCTAATAACAATTTGAAATCATTTTGGAAAGAGGTTAGACAAATAAAGAATAATAAAGTTTTTGTAAGTATGAAAATAGATGGAGAATGTGACCCAAAATGTATTGTAGAGAAATTTTCCAATAAGTTTAAACATGTATATGATGATTGTAAATGTCAGAATGATGATGACTTCATGATAGATAAATTGGTGAAAAATGTACGTGACGTGACGGTGAAATATTTGGTAAGGTAAATAGTCATGATGTATCTACAGCAATATCTGACCTCAATTGTGGTATTGGCCCAGATAATATACATTTTTTCATTTAAAGTATTGTACAAACGAATTGATAGTAGTAATTGCAAAGTTGATTTCTTCTTGTGTTGTACATGGTTGTATGCCTGTAAGAATGAACTTTGGAATTATGGTACCCTTATTGAAAGATAAGTATAAAGATAATACATCACTTGATAAATTATAGATCAATTACGTTATCGCCAATATTATTGAAGGTATTTGAATACTGCTTGAAGTACAAAATTTTAAGATATGTTAGTTTAAATGATAGGCAGCATGGATTCAGAGAGAGGTATTCTACTTCTACTGCATGTTTAATTCTCCAAGGAAACTATTTTAAGGTACACCACGGAGGGATCTAATGTTTTTTCATGTTTTATTGACCTGACAAGCTTTTGATAAGGTGAATCATTTCAAACTTGCAAATAAGCTTTTAAAACTAGGATTACCAAATTTCTTGGTTAATATTTTATTTTACTTTTACAGAAACCAACATGTTGTTGTCAAATTTAAAGATTCAATTTCAACTGAATGGACTATGAAAAATGGAGTGAGACAGGGTGGGGTGTTATCTCCCTTGTTGTTTTCAATTTATATTGATGACTTATTAAGTAAATTATCTGCAAGTAATGTAGGCTGTAGACTAGGTTTACAAGTCAGCAATGTGATCGCCTATGCAGACGATCTTGTAATATTGGCTCCTTCGGTTAGAGGTCTGCAAACATTGATAGATATTATGGATCATGAAATTAAACAACTAGACTTAGCTATTAACTCTGCAAAATCAGTATGTATGATCTTTAAATATAAGTATGGACAGGAAATTAATCCTTTCATATATTTAGACAATAAACCACAATTAAATAGTGTTTCTGAAATACAAATATTTGGGTTTTATAATCGATTGTAATCTTAAATCATGACTTGGATATGATAAGATGCAGAAATAAGTTTTACAATGAGTTTAATTGTCTTTTAAGAAAGTTTAGCAACACGAGTACTGAAAGTATTTTTAATTTATTTCAAAGCTACTGTTTGAATATTTTATGGCGCGCTGGCCTTTGGTTTAATAATAGAAAATGTTATATACCGTGTTAAGCAGTTTTTCCATTGGATACCACAAAGGCAAATAACAGAAAATATTGAAATTTATGAAGTACTGGGAGAGCAACCACAGTGCCTTGTAGAGAATGTGAGAACGTGATGGTGTTTAGGCATTTGGTTAACTGGACGGAACAATAAGATTTGTATTTATTAGAAATCTCATTAAAGCCATGTAGTTTTATAGAGAAGAACATGTATAACATGTTACATAGATCTTTTTTTGTAAAAGGATGTTGAAAAATAATCCTACATGAGTATGGATCTGTACTAACTTATTTGTAAATGATATCAATGCTATCAGATCAAAGAATTGTTTATGTACAGAACACAGCACCAACTCTGCGCTAAGGGGACTTTTAGCTGAATGTAGATAACGTAAATACAATCTGTTAAAAAAAGTGTATGTATATGTCTTTTTATGAAATAAAAATTATGACTGACTGACTATCTATCTATCTATCTATCTATCTATCTATCTATCTATCTATCTCATCTATAGATCTATCTATCTATCTATCATCTACTCTATCTATTCTATCTATCTATCTATCTATCTATCTGTCTGTCTGTCTGTCTGTCTGTCTGTCTGGCGGTTATGTCTGTCTTTGTCTGTCTGTATGTCTGTCTGTCTGTCTGTCTGTCTGTCTGTCTGTCTGTCTGTCTGGTCTTGTCTGTCTGTCGTCTGTCTGTCTGTCTGTCTGTCTGTCTGTCTGTCTGTCTGTCTGTCTGTCTGTCTGTCTGTTGTGTATGTCTGTCTGTATGTCTGTCTGTACTGTCTGTCTGTCTGTCTGTCTGTCTGGCTGTCTGTATCGTCTGTCTGTCTGTTCTGCTCTGTCTGTCTGTGTCTGTCTTTGTCTGTCTGTATGTGTCTGTCTTGTCTGTCTGTATGTGTCTGTCTTGTCTGTCTGTATGTGTCTGTCTTGTGTCTGTCTGTCTTGTCTGTCTGTCTGTCTTGTCTGTCTGTCTGTCTGTCTTGTCTGTCTGTCTTGTCTGTCTGTCTGTCTGTCTGTCTGTCTGTCTGTCTGTCTGTATGTATGTCTGTCTGTCTGTCTGTCTGTCTGTCTGTGTCTGGCTCCTCCTGTCTGTCTGTCTGTCATGTCGCTGTCTGTCTGTCTGTCTGTCCTGTCTGTCGTCTGTCTGTCTAATCAGGCCGCAATCACCACTTCCTTTTATTTAGTTTGTATTTTATTTTATTTTTTATATGTTTTTTTGGGGGGGGGGGTGGCCGACTCAAGACCAGAGCAGACGAACAGGGGACAACACAACAACCACACCAGAGAACAACCAAACATACATTTCTTTGAATCGGAAATGTATCTTGCAAATTAGGCTTATTGAAAAGCTAATTTCCTATTCTCGTATCCTTAAAGCCTTAAATGGACACCTCCAATATTTACATGACCAAAAACAGCCAAGTTGATATTACACAAATGGTTGTCAAACACACATTTTGAGACTAGGAGGACAGACAGACAGAAACGAATTGTATAACATTTGCAAAACTATTCCAATGAAGTGAAATAATAATAATAATAATAAAAATAATAATAATACAAATAATAAAAATAGTAATAACAATAAAAACTCAGGTTAAAAGGTTAAGGGGTAGATTTCCACTTGAGGGAGTTTTTTCTTGACTCCTTTCTCCCTCAGGTTTAGCCTCATTGATTTTGATATTTTAACACGTTCGCCCCATTAGTGTGGCGATTTTAAGACCTCCCCCCCTATATTAAGACCTTTCGTGCCATTCAGGAGTCGAGTTTTATCCTGGCGAGCGATAGCGAGCCTGTAATTTAAGAGGAACACGGCATTTTTCTACCGAAAAATGTACCACATTTATACTTGAAAGGGGGACGCAAGGGGATATGTAATTTTAAACTTGATGGAGGTCTAGGGAACAACACTAAATACCTCCCCTTAAGCAGTCAGGTCCAGCGCCGATAAAATGTACGAAATGTTATTTATGAACATGGTGTAATGGCTCCGGATAAATGTTAGCCATTTAAATATCGGTGGACACCTAGATTGTGTGTTACTGAACATGTTGATGTATTTTTAACTGTGGAACTATGATTGTGTATTGTACATGTTATTACTGTATAGTCTATTTATATTACCTGTTATTTTATTACTGTAGTCTAGGTTATACTGTATAGTCTATTTTATTACCTGTAGGTATATTTTTGTCCAGCTGATGGTAACTTGTCATATGTTTATCCTAAGGAGAGGTTTTTTAGTTGGTTCCCTAGACCTCCATCAAGCCTAAAATTAAACTCTCTAGATTCCCTTTCAAGATAACTTTGTATATTTTTCGGTAGAAAAATTTCCCGGCCAAAGGGGCCGGTTCCTCCTAAATTACAGGCTCGCTAAACGCTCGCCAGGATAAATTTGACACCTGAATGGCACGAAAGGTTGATCTGTAATATGGGAGGTGAAAACGTTCTTAAAAGCGCTTACAACTAATGGGGGAAAACGTTTTTTCACACTCAAAAGCAAATGGGGCTAAAACATGAGGGAGAAAGGGGTCCAGAAAAAAATCCCTCAAGTGGAGATTCTACCTTAAATCGACTGATCCATTACGAACATTTTTGTAGCGGGAAATATGTTGCTAGTTATGAAAAAAACGTGGCAATAATCTGATGCAGAGGACAAATTGGGTTACCCAGTTTACCATTAGGTATCGAGAAATCCGCTGGCTAAAGGATTCAATTTGCAATTCAGCTGGATATAAACCCGATTATAGTGTTTTGTTAGCTGTGTGTGACAGTGGCAAAGATTGTTAGAATAGGTATGTCAACTTGGTTAATATTTATCAATGTGTTGTGTGGTGTGTGTGTGTGGGTGAGTTGGATTGGGGTGTGCGTTCATGGGGTGTGTAGTAGGTGCGTGACAAGCAGATAGATACGGTTCACATCCACAGTGCTAATATTTGCCAATTGCTTTGGTATTTGTTTGTATTTCTATTTCAAATGCAATTAGATGTGCAGAATATATTCAGTTATTTGTGGTGAACATGGCCCTTAAACTCAAACTATAATTGTTTGTAGTACGCTGCTACAAGTCAGGACAACATTATTCAGAACGAGGCAATGATTTCCTAGAGAATTAATGGGTTACCGGAAAATTACAGTAATTCGATTATTCAGCCTTTTGTATGTACTACAAAAAGCCAAACAGAGGTCATCCTTAGACTGGATCAAATAATGTGTTTGAGTGACGATAGGATTACAATACAGTTTATTAGAATGAGCTTTTTGTATAATATTGGCCAGACAATCATATTCAGTGTTGTGAACCTCTCATAAGGAGAAAGAAAAAAACAACTTTGAAGACCGCAAATAATTATATAGAAACATTAACATTCTGACATTCTTATGTTTAATTGGACGACACATCTCTTGGCTAGTGTAGATTCATGGTTGTATTATTTGTGATGCTAAATTATTGGGAAGAACATAAATTATACCGAACCTTTTTTCATGTACAGTCAATTTAGCAGAATGCTTTCATATTGATTTTATGTTAGTTATGATTGTTTTTCGGTGCATTATGGCAAACATAATATAATGTATAGGATTATTTATCTGTTTCGAATTGGGAAAGTAGTTATAAAGCTGCAATCCTGAATTTTGTATATTCGAAAAATGAAATCCAGGAACGTGTTGTGTGACTGTATGAACTATGCTTAATTTGTTTTAAGGGAGGGGGGGGGGGGGGTGGGCTAATAATTGATCTTTGTGTATGTTATGTATTAGAATGATATCATATACAGCATAGATATTATATATATATATCTGTATATATATATTATATCTATATATATGCTCCCTAGACCTCTATCAAGCTTAAAAAAACACCCCATCATAAATGTGTACTTTCTTCGGCAGAAAGTGTCCCGGCCGATGGACCACGTCCCTTAGTTCTCTAAATTACAGGCTACGCGATCCGCTCGCCAGGATAAATCGACACCTCAATGGCAAGCAAGGTCTTAATAATTGACGAAGAAACCGAGTGAAAGGTTTATAAACCGCCAGGCTAATGGAGCGAAATTTCCTAGCTACAGGGCTAAACATGAGGGAGAAAGGGCGGGGAGGTGGGGGGTCCAGAATAAAAATAAAACTAAACACATTCTCTAAATAGCCATTGTCCGCTGCACCTTTTATTTCCCACTGTCCAGGCAAGTATAATAAAGTTCTATAAAATATCTACAGAGATTTTCAGAGTTTACTTTTAAATTGCCGTGGGGATGCCGGGCGATTATGCAGGCGGATTTTCATTTCCAGAACGCGTCGACGAGTCCATTTGGATATATATTATTATTCATTATTTGTATTAGATTATTTATCTCTTTGTCAACATGTAATATGGGATGGGTGGATAAGTCGGAACTTATGATGACTTAATTACATTTGGGCTGAATTCATTACCGGGTTATGGAATTGGTGTGTTAATTTGCTTCAATCGAGTGCTAATAAGGGTTAAAGGGGAGATATCCACTTTGAGGGATTTTCTTTTGGACCCCTTTCTCCATCATGTTTAAGCCCATGGCTTTTGAGGATTTTAAGACCTTCGCCATCGTAAGTTGGGATATTTTTAAGATATTTTGCCCCATTTCTGTCAATTTTAAGACCTTTCGTGCCGTTAATGGTGGCGAGTTTTTCCTGGCGAGCGATTAGCGAGCCTGTAATTTAAGAGCAAACGGCCTCCGACCTGGACATTTTTCTACCGAAAAAATGGTCCAAATATAATATTGAAAGGGGGGTCTCGGGGGATGTTATTTTAAGCGCTTGATGAAAAATTAGGGGAACAAACTAAACACCTCCCCTTCCTATCAAAAGTAGCTCTATTTTTGCAGAGGCTTAGCACAAAGCAATCTACAATTTCAGTACGGTTTAGTTGTTATCAAACTCAGTTTTTCTTAAGGTTTCTTTTCAACTTAGTTAATGTATAACTAAATGCCCATATAGAATTGTATGTATGTATATGGATGTTTGTAGGTATGTATATTGTATGTCTATATGTATGTATCGGTCTGTATTAGTGGTTATGTATGTATATGTATGTATATGTATGTATGTGTATGTATATGATGTATGTATGTATGTATGTATGTACAGTTTAAGTATATTACACAAAACCCCATAGCTTGTGGTGCTCGACTGGAGACAGAGCCCAATTCTTAGGGTTCGGACCACTTTGCATTCCCTTGCCCATTTCTCTGTCTAGTCTAGTACAGTAGGTGCAATTTAAAGGGGAGGAGGATGTGGTTTCGAATGGATAAATAGTATGTTGACTTGGTTGTATGTATTTATAAATGAACTACAACCGTTTATAAGCGGGTGATTATACTAAATATCGATGTCTACAACTCCAACTCCTTATAGCTTGAAACTCGCATGTGGTCAATTGGCGGCCATTAATAATTCAGGTCACCCGGATTAAAGCCGGTATCACACGAACACTTTTTCCATCAACATTTATCCTCAACCGGTCTGGTAGCTTATGAGGTAAACAGTGAGAATATATGAGCCCTAAATTCAGCTCTCATCAGTCTGTTTCCGATACCAGTTTGGACAAACTATCCAATAAATGTTACCAGAAAAAAGCTTGATCATCGGAATGTTAGACGGTAAAAGCTCTCGTGTGATACCGTCTTAAGGAGAAGGTTTTATTTATTGGTAGGCTTGCGTATGATTTGTTATTGTTTTAGTTTCCGCCCTAGACCTCCATGCAAGCTTAAAAATCATCCCTAAGATCCCCCTTGTAGATGAGTTTTTAAATTTTTCGGTAGAAAATGTCTTGAGGATCGTGACGCGTCTGACAGTATATTTTGGCTTTCATTATGTCCGATTTTATAAGAACTTAGAAAGGATATATAGGAATAAAAGGGCAAATAGTATATCAATTAACCCTCGGACTTCATATCTATACCTTCACTAAGCTAAGTAAATTCGTCTAAGGAGAGCCAAAACGCATCATAATCTTCAAAGGGGTTAAATAACCATGTTGACGTTAGAACTCGTGATGTATTGACGTCATTCAGGACATAATAAATTGCTGTGAGGCTGGTCCCGTACAGAGTGATGTTTGGCATCCTCTACCCAACTTTAGCCGTTTCGGCTGTTTCGTTTTTTTTTTTTCATGTACTACTTTTCCACTTTGGGGGCCGAAGTTGGTTGAATTGACCACTTGCGAGTTTCAAGCTATAAGGAAGTGGGAGTCTAAACATTGATATAAAATTAGAAATACAATAATAATGTCGTTTTTGTCTGGATTATTATTATTTTTTTTTTTTTTTCATGAAAGGTACAGTTGCCCCCGCAAAAATTCTATTCCGTGGGGTCGTGATTTTGCAGCGCTACCCCAACTTCCCCCCTCCTCCTCCCTTCCACCTCATATTGGTAGGAGGTGGATGTGAGGGAGGGGGGTTGGGGAGGGCCTAGCACGAAACCCACGGCTATAGAGATTTCTGTGCGGCCAACTGTACTACATTGAACCATATTTTAGCGGGGTAATTCGCTAAATATCGAGTGGTATACAGCTCCAACTTCCTGATAGAACGAAAACTCGCAAGGGGTCAATTAACGGGGTTAATAACTGGAATTTACCTGGTTCGCGAGTTTTTAAAGCCCTAGGGAGAGGTGCGGCTTCTGTCTTGGAAGTTTTGCTGCTGAAGTTAGGAAGGGGAAGTTTGAACAAGTGAGGGCAATCGTGTAACCTTTGGCTTTATTTTGAGACTATGTTTTTAGTTTCCTCCCTAGACCTCCATCAAGCTTAAAAACCACCCACTAAACCCCCTTTCCAAGATAAATTTGTACATTTTTCGGTTTAGAAAAATTCCCGGCCAAAGGCCCGGTTCCTCTTTAACATTTCAGGGTCGCTATCGCTCACCAGGAAAGAATCGACACCTAAATGGCACGAACGGTATTAAAATTGACAAAGAAATTTGGCGAAGGGTGTTAAAATCGCCAAACTAAAGGGCCAAAACGACTTATAATCCTCAAAACTAGTGGGGCTAAACATTAGGGAAGAAGGGGGTCAGAAAAAAAAAAACGTACATTGTAAAAATTTTCGGTTATTACAGACATCCATCAAGCTTAGGAACAATTACCCTCAAGGCCTCACATAAGATAAAATTGAACATTTTTCGGTTAATACAGACGACCATCAAGCTTTAAAAAAAAACCCCCAGACCTCCAGCAAGATAAATATTGGACATTTCTCGGTTAATACAGACCTCTATCAAGCTTTAAAAAAAAAAAACCACCATCAAGACCTCCCATCAAGATAAACTGGTACATTTTTCGGTTACTACAGAACCTCCCTCCAAGATAAATGTGTAGTATTTTCGATAGAAAATACTACAAGTTTATTGTTGACCAAAAAACAGTCTTCTTTTGGGGAACATCACAAGCTGAAGTGATATGAAATGAATGGTTAGAAATCTAAGACACTTTTAAGTTTTTTTAATTTTTTTTTATTGATTTTTTACTTCCTTACCCCATCTCCATCATAGTTTGAGATTTTAAGAATTTACCCCCCCCCCCCATTAGTTTGGCGATTGTTAAGACCCCTGCCAATGCCATTTATGTGTGATTTTATTTTCCTGGCGAGCGACAGCGAAACCTGTACTTTAGGAGGAAAACGCCTTCGGCTGGGACATTTTTCTACCGAAAAATGCACACATTTATCTCGATGGGGAGGGGGAGGGGGGGGGGGTAGGGGAGATATTTTTTTAAAAGATTGATGGAGGTCTAGGGAGCAGACCTAAAAACCTATTTAAACTTACAATATGGAATAAACGCCATTATGACTGTATATTATATTTTGGTTGTCATTAAAGGATTATATGTACATTGAGAATGGTCACACTTAAGGGAGGGATGGGCGTCGTTATTTATGATCATTTGTAGATATATACTATACTGTATTAGATATCTTTGTGTTTTAAATTCCTCCCTACACCTCTATCAAGTTTAAAAAACACAAAACACCGCTATTACATGAGTTTTGAGCTGTCAAAAATAAAAGCCGCAAAAACCTCATCTAAACGAATGGGCTAACTGTAACTAGGCTGAAAATCGAGCTACAATATAACTAAGCAATATAATTGAGATAGATAGGACAAGGCTTTAGAAACGCAATCTATCTATCTATAGTCTCAGGCCCAATCCCCACCTTTCCGAGTTTTTTTTTTGTGTGTTTGAGGGGGGGGGGGGGCCGACGCAAGACAGAGAGAGAGAGAGACGAGAGAGACAATACCAAACTACAAACACAATATATATAGCTTCAATAAAGATGACAGCTCAGGGTAAAGTAAATGTAAGGAAAATGTAAGAAATGTGTATGTATATAAGAAAGTACAGAGAGGGAGAGAGGCAAGAGTGTGGTAAGCGGTTTCAGTTTTCGGTGTCCCAGTTATTGGGAAAACTAGCGTAAAATTTCAATATGGGAGCGGAAAAAAAACATTCGATGGTCGGCTGAGAGTGGTCGAGTTGGTCATGGTTATCCTGGCCTAGAAAAGAGCGAGAGACTCCTTGTACAAAGGAGTACAAAGGACTCAGCAACAACATGTCGAGTGACCCTTCTAGGCTCTGCTTGTCCTCCAAAACACTATGATGGCAAGTGTCCAAAACAGGGGTTTAGAGTGGGTAAGGAACTACTGCCCTGAAACTATGTCCGTCGGCAGATTAGGAAGTTAGTAGGGCACAAGATGGGTTAGTAACTGACGGGGAGGATAAAATAAAGTTATTCTTTTACAAACGCAGTCAGTCGCGCGCCGCAGAGCAGAGAGAGAGAGAGAGAGAGAGGGAGGAGGAGGAGGAGGAGGAGGAGGAGGATACAATAAATGAGACACACACGAGAAGCCGTAACAAAGGTAAGAAGAGGCAATAAGGGGAACGGGAAGAGAGAAGAAGAGAGAAGAAGAGAGAAGGGGGAACACCTGATTAAGTGATACAGGGGCAGGATGGAAATTAATGGAGGATATGAGAGAGAGAGGGGGGGAGGAGTGAGAGTGAGTGAGTGAGAGAGAGTGAGTGGGTGTGAGTGTGTGTGTGTGTGTGTGTGTGTGTGTGTGTGTGTGTGTGTGTGTGTGTCTATGAGAGAGAGAGAGAGAGAGAGAGAGTTAATAGGAAAACAAAGAGATTAATCGGACCAGACAAAACACATTTTCTATGTTTGGGGAGACCAATTGCGATAAGGGATAATCTCGGTCAAATTCGTTTGACAGATTAATATTTAAGACAGACAGATGAAGCACCAGAAAACAGAAGACAGAGGGGAAAGAGGTAAATAAATAAAGGAGAAGAGGGAAAAGTGATGAATGAATGAATGAAGGGAAGGTGATGAATGAATGAAGGAGATGAGGGCAAGGTGATGAATGAATGAGACGAGGGGAAGGGAGGTCACGAATGGTTTTAATGTAAAGTAAATCATACTCCAAAGGGTTCCAATCGCCCGCTAATTTGAACGCGTAAATTATTGAAACGCTGATTGTGCGCTTCACTTTTGTTTTAGATTTGCACGCACAATTTATCCAGTGCAGGCAGGCAGTTGTAAGAGGTTAGGCAAGCATGCAGATAAGAAGCTTGGCAGACACGGGGGAAATTGGACAGGAGGCTGGCAATTAGACATGGGAGCTGACAGACGGTTTGGTACGAAGAACGAGAGAGAGAGAGAGAGAGAGTACAAAGGAGTACAAAGGAAATCAAGCAACAAAAGGTCTAGTGACCCTTCTAGGCTGCTTGTCCTCCAAAACACTGAGGATCAAGTGTCCAAACAGTGGTTTGGAAGTGGGTAAGCGGGAAACATTGGAAAGGGACACTACTGCCCTGGAAAAGAACTAAAAAATATCCGTGGCCAGGCATTAGGAAGTTAGTAGGGGACAGATGGGTTAGTAACTGTAGGGGGGGGGGGATTAAATAAAGTTATTCATTTAACAAACGCAGTCAGTCGCGGGTTTGATGCGAGATATTTGGTATAAGCGGTAGTTTAAATGAAATCCAACAGGTGCTGCAGTCTATAAAACGTCTCGGGGCAAGCCCATTCCACAAGTTGACAACTCGATTGAAGAAGAAATTCTTAGATTCGTGCGAGTTAAAAGATTTACCAATAATTTTGCAACCGTTTCCCCGCGTGTAATTAGATTGGTCGATAGTGAAGTACTTACTACAGTTCATATTGTCGATGCCTTTGATGATTTTGAACACTTGAATTAAGTCGCCTCTTAATCTGCGCTGGGTTAAAGGAAATAGATTTAATTCTCTAAGACGCTCTTCGTATGGTTTGTTCTTTAGGCTAGGTATCATTTTGGTAAGAGAGAGAGAGAGAGAGAGAGAGAGAGAGAGAGAGAGAGAGAGAGAGAGAGAGAACACACACCCACTTTAAACATCAGACCCGCTTCAACTCGGCTGGAAAATACTACAGGCCTAAGAAATGGTAAACACAGTCCTTTTCGCTGACATGTTCTTTCGCCCGCAAGTTATGTTGATGCTTAAATTGAAATCGTGTGGAGTAGAATAGGAGAGATTAGGTTGTGTTGAATTTTGTTTGTAGAAAAATGCCCCCGCCGAAGGCAGGTTCCTCCTAAACTGTATGCTTGCTATCGCTCGCATGCAAAAGAATCGTCTCTTGAATGGCACGAACGGTCTTAAAAAGCGCTAAACTTATGGGGCGAATGTCTTCAAATCTCCAAACTAATGGGGCTAAACATGAGGGAGGAGGAGGTCCAGGCCCCCCCCCCCCCCCCATCCTTAAGTTAGATCAGGTGGCGCAAATACACTACTGAACCTGGGCGAAGTGAACGAAAACTCCGAGGCACGAAGATACCGCCAACCCTTAAGTAATGTTGCTTTTAGGTCCCAGAGATTCCGGTGTCTACATTTGCATAATGGAATTTCATATTTTTTGGTACTTAAACGATATTGTATTTTAAGGGGAGATTTCCACCTGGAGGATTTTTTTCTGAACCTCTTTCTCCCTCATGTTTAGCCCCATTGCTTGTGAGATTTAAAGACGCTTGCCCCATTAGTTTGGCGATTTTAAGAACCCTCGCCCCATTTCTGTCAATTTTAAGACCATTCGTGCCATTTAGGTGTCGATTTTTTCCTGGCGAGCGATAGCGAGCCTGTAATTTAAGGGGAACCGGCCTTTGGCCGGGACATTTTTCTACCGAAAAATGTACAAATTTATCTTGAAAGGGGGGTCAAGGGGGAGTAATTTTAAGCTTGATGGAAGTCTAGGGAACAAACTAAAAACCTCCCCTTAAGTGTTTTGGTTGTTGCTGGGTTTTTGTTCTATGGGGATATATATATATATATATATATATATATATATATATATATATATATTTATATTTACTTACCGGTAGAAAGGAAAGTATACAACCAATTTTCCTCTCTGTACTAATTTATGGATCAGAAACTTGGAGTGTAACAAAGTGCCTAGAACGTAAACTTGGAGTGTAACAAAGTGCCTAGAACGTAAACTTGGAGTGTAACAAAGTGCCTAGAACGTAAACTTGGAGTGTAACAAAGTGCCTAGAACGTAAACTTGGAGTGTAACAAAGTGCCTAGAACGTAAACTTGGAGTGTAACAAAGTGCCTAGAACGTAAACTTGGAGTGTAACAAAGCGCCTAGAACGTAAACTTGGAGTGTAACAAAGCGCCTAGAACGTAAGCTTGGAGTGTAACAAAGCGCCTAGAACGTAAACTTATGAGTGGCCAAATAGGAATAGAGAGGATAATTTAGATGCCAACCCCTTCAATCGATGAGGGGGGTTGAATATACTTCACCGTGGCTGCCATTCAGGAAGAACCGGACGATTTTTTCTACCGATAAACAAAGTACAAATGTATCATCTCGAAGGGGGTTCTTGGGGGTATATATATATATGATTACGCTTGATGAAGATCTAGGGAGCAAACTAAAAAAAAAAAAAAGAAAAAAGAAAAAAAAAGAGGTTTACAACTTGAAAACGGTAAGAAAAAATATATACCCGATATATATATATATATATATATATATTATATATAATTATATATATATATATATATATATATATATATATATATATATACCGGTATATATATATTTTTTTTTTATTATTTTGCTTATCGTTTTCAAGTTGTAAAATTGAAATTCTTCAACTCACACATGCGAAAAATCGACATTCTCTCTCTCTCTCTCTCTCTCTCTCTCTCTCTCTCTCTCTCTCTCTCTCTCTCTCTCTCTCTCTCTCTATCTCCTCTCTCTCTCTCTCTCTCTCTCTCTCTCTCTCTCTCTCTCTCTCTCTCTCTCTCTCTCTCTCTCTCTCTCTCTCTCTCTCTCTCTATCTATCTATCTATCTCGTCTAGTCTCCGTTTTGTTGCTTTGTTTACAAGAACCAGGTAGCCTCCAGCTCCTGACAACACACACAGACGTACACAGACAAATACACACTCACAGACCGTCTCAGACACATATGCACAGAGACACACACTTGTAAGTACACAGACACACATAGCACTTACACACAGACCGTCTCACATGCACAGGCAGACTCAACTACACATGCACCCATTCATTATACGACCACTTACACACAGATCGTCTCAGATACAGTACATATATATATATACCTACACACATAATACATTAACATATTTACATTCACACACACATATAAACAACAACACACAGACAATTACATGAACACACTAACAGAAAGACAAGCACACGCACACCCACCCACATACACGCACCACACCCACACACCCACACACTACACTCCACACACCAACTCTCACCCTCCCACCCACACACACATACCACACACCAACTCTCAACCTCCCACCCACACACACATACCACACACCAACTCACACCCAGCCACCCACACACCCACACACTACACTCCACACACCAACTCCCACCCTCCCACCCACACACACCAACTCACACCCAGCCACCCACACACCCACACACTACACTCCACACACCAACTCCCACCCTCCCACCCACACACACCAACTCACACCCAGCCACCCACACACGGACCAAGCTTGCCCCGAGGTTTTAAGGGGAGATCTCCACTTGAGGGATTTTTTTTTCTTGACTCCTTTCTCCCTCATGTTTAGCCCCATTGTTTTTCTAATTTTAAGACGTTTACCCCATTATTTTGACTATTTTAAGAACTTTCAATCCATTTCTGTCAATTTTAAAACCTTTCGTGCCTTTTAGGTGTCGATTTTATCCTGGCGAGCGATAGCGAGCCTGTAATTTAAGAGGAACCGGCTTTCAGCCGGGACATTTTTCTACCGAAAAATGTACAAATTTATCTTGAAAGGGGCTCAAGAGGGTGTAATCTTAAGCTTGAAGGATATCTAGGGACCAAACTAAAAACCTCCCCTTAACCCGGCTGATATCCCTCCTTGGTGGTAAACACTTGACTCACGTTCATATGGTTACCCAGTATATTCACCGGTTACCCAGTATATTCACCGGTTACCCAGTATATTCACCGGTTACCCAGTATATTGTGATAAGAGGCTGACGAATAGTGGGCTCGGCGTGATCGATCCGTAAATAGCTAAATCTACAGTATATTATATAGAGGTTTAGCTATTTAACCCCTTCTGTACTCTCTCACTCACACTCTCACTCTCTCTCTCTCTCTCTCTCTCTCTCTCTCTCTCTCTCTCTCTCTCTCTCTCTCTCTCTCTCCTCCCCCCCCCCCCCACACCCCACACACACTTGGACCCTTAAGGGGAGGTATTTAGTTTGTTCCCTAGACCTCCATCAAGCTTAAAATTACACCCCCTTGAGTCCCTTTCAAGATAAATTTGTACATTTTCGGTAGAAAAATGTCCCGGCCGAAGGCCGTTTCCTCTTAAATTACAGGCTCGCTATCGCTCGCCAGGATAAAATCGACACCTGAATGGCACGAAAGGTCTTAATATGGGGTGAAAGTTCTTAAAATCGCTAAACTAATGGGGCAAACGTTTTATAATATCAAAAGCAATGGGGCTAAACATGAGGGAGAAAGGGGTCAAGAAAAAAATCCTTCAAGTGGAGATCTTCCCTTAATAATGATACCTCTTACGAGCTTAAGCCCAAAATCTCCTTGAGAATACCCATGAAATGACTTAATCTCTTATCATATTGTTAACCCCTTTTAACCCTCTCCGACATATGACGCGATTTTGAGCCTATTGGGGATACTTTAAAGCCTTTGTTACCATCAGGGGTATTTAGAAACCTTTAGTTTAGTTATTTCAACCTCTGCAGTTGTCTTTGAGTTAGCTGTGGGCAGAAAACTAATTTTGGAGAGGTCATTATAAGAGTGAGAGAACTCTATTTCTTGTTGCTAATCTGGTAACCTCTGCGTCATAAATGCATGAAAGGGTTAATAGTAGAGTAAACAAGGATAAAGGGTTATTCCTACAACCTTCTGCATACAATTATAGGCGTCATGGTAATTGTACCTTTAATCCCTTCTGTACCGACGACGTCTCTTTAAGGGGAGAATTCCACTTGAGGGACTTTTTTCTTGACCCCCTTTCACCCTCATGTTTAGCCCCATTGCTTTTGATATTTTAAGACGTTCGCCCCATTACTTTGGCGATTTTAAGAACTTTCACCCCATTTATGTCACTTTTAAGACCTTTTGTCCCATTTAGGTGTCGATTTTTTCCTGGCGAGCGATAGCGAGCCTGTAATTTAAGAGGAACCGGCCGTCGGCCGGGACATTTTTCTACCGAAAAATGTACAAATTTATCTTGAAAGGGGGTCAAGGGAGTGTAATTTCAAGCTTGATGGAAGTCTAGGAAACACACTAAAAACCTCCCCTTAATGTTGTTCTTGCTATATTTAGACGACTGTACAGTTTAAGAAGGACCTGTGACAGTAAAAAGCGTTGTGCGAGTTAGTTCGAAGCCTGTTAGTTGCTGGAAGCCCTTTTTAGATTGACTAAAATCGTCTAATAGTAGCCAGAATAGAATTAAAGAGACGTTTCCGGTACAGCAGGTGTTAATATTCAATTAAGCAGGCATTTAAATATTGGTATCGCCATTGTATTTCTTTTACTGGCCAGACAAGATAATTCAGTCCACCATTACATAATACTTTTCATTCTTTAGCTCCCGTAAGGCCAAGGTTTTGCGAAAAGTACCTGTGAAAATTACGCAGTCACATTGAGAGAGAGAGAGAGAGAGAGAGAGAGAGAGAGAGACAGAGAGAGAGAGAGAGAGAGATTGTGTAAATAACTATAAAAGAAAAAAATAATTACAAAAAGGAAGTCGATAGTAAAGAGAAAAGGTGTGTGTGTGTGTGTGTGTGTGTGTGTGTGTGTGTGTGTGTGTGTGTGTGTGTGTGTGTGTGTGTGTGTGTGTGTGTGTGTGTGTGTGTGTGTGTGTGTGTGTGTGTATTTATAATAAGTAAGAAACATCCTGCGACCTTTTTTTACCATCATCTCATTTTGGTGTAAGCCTCTCCGCTGTATTCTGTATATTATCTTGTTAATGAGCTTCATATTCCAGCCGTGGGGAATTAGCTGGTAATTTACGGTTAAAAAAATACTCAGGCTGGAATATCGTGTATGTTTATGTCTGCGTGTGGGTTTGCATGCTATAATAATAATAATAATAATAATAATAATAATAATAATAATAATAATAATAATAAAGAAAAATAATTAGAATAGGAATACTAATAATGATCAATAATAATAATAATTAAAATTAAAATAATGTAATGATAGTAATAATAATAATGACAATATATTTTCTTTTCGAGCCGACATCATTGAAGCCGAAAATACATTATCTTAATATGGCTTATTGTATAATAGGGTGAACAGACAGACTGGCTACCAATGGTCAGCCACTATGGACGACGCCAACCCCAGGGGGGTTGAATAGTGGCAATAGAAATGGTGGTATACTGAGACAGGGCTGTTCAAACCTAATACCCGCGGCCACGTTATATATATATATATATATTATTAGTATTATATTTATTTCATACATATTTTTAAAATCTTAAATGAATGCTTGGAATGGACCATTAAGTCTTGTATATACTAATGTAGCATGGTTATTCCTTGGGACGGAGCTCAAAATTGGAAGTGTGGTTGCCTAAAAAAAATGCCTTAAAATTTTGGATTTGGATTTTTGTAGATTCCATGGGGGAAATCAGTGCTTCCAATCAGTGTCAAATTTGGGTAATCAAGAGTTATGAGTAACGGAAATATCATTGTTTGAATAGAGAGAGAGACAGAGGGGGGGGGGGGGGGTATGAATCCTAGCGTCAGGTATGTGTATGTAATATTTATGCTCTCTCTCTCTCTCTCCTCCCCACCCACCCACACACACACACACGTACACATAAAGAGGACCCACCAATATACCGATGGCACCACCCCAGTAAAGCCACAAGCATACCGACATAGTGTATCGGAGTTTAGAATCCACTGCAAGTTCCCATAATATATTGCAACCTGTGCATTACTATATTGCAACCTGTGCATTACTATATTGCAACCTGTGCATTACTTATCTTGGGCTCAATACAAATAAAGAGGGGGGTGGGCGATGGGCTACAAAGAGAGTTGTCAAAGATGCTTGACCCATGTTGTCACAAACACACTTCTCATATATGGTCAAATTATCAAAATAACTACCTGTTGTGGTATTTTGGGTTGTTCCAATAACTCGATGCTCGATGCCTACCACAAGTATCCAAACCTACTCAGATATATGCACACCCACGGTATCTGGAACTTTATACATACACCACTCTGTATGACATCTGGAACTTCATACATACACCACTCTGTATGACATCTGGAACTTCATACATACACCACTCTGTATGACATCTGGAACTTCATACATACACCACTCTGTATGACATCTTGCACTTCATACATACAGCACTCTGTATGACATCTGGAACTTCATACATACACCACTCTGTATGACATCTGGAACTTCATACATACACCACTCTGTATGACATCTGGAACTTCATACATACACCACTCTGTATGACATCTGGAACTTCATACATACACCACTCTGTATGACATCTGGAACTTCATACATACACCACTCTGTATGACATCTGGAACTTCATACATACACCACTCTGTATGACATCTGGAACTTCATACATACACCACTCTGTATGACATCTTGCACTTCATACATACACCACTCTGTATGACATCTGGAACTTCATACATACAGCACTCTGTATGACATCTGGAACTTCATACATACACCACTCTGTATGACATCTGGAACTTCATACATACACCACTCTGTATGACATCTGGAAACTTCATACATACACCACTCTGTATGACATCTGGAACTTCATACATACACCACTCTGTATGACATCTGGAACTTCATACATACACCACTCTGTATGACATCTTGCACTTCATACATACACCACTCTGTATGACATCTGGAACTTCATACATACACCACTCTGTATGACATCTGGAACTTCATACATACACCACTCTGTATGACATCTGGAACTTCATACATACACCACTCTGTATGACATCTGGAACTTCATACATACACCACTCTGTATGACATCTGGAACTTCATACATACACCACTCTGTATGACATCTGGAACTTCATACATACACCACTCTGTATGACATCTGGAACTTCATACATACACCACTCTGTATGACATCTGGAACTTCATACATACACCACTCTGTATGACATCTGGAACTTCATACATACACCACTCTGTATGACATCTGGAACTTCATACATACACCACTCTGTATGACATCTTGCACTCGTAGGATGAAGCCAGCACGGAGTTAGTTGATCCAGGAAGGGTTTGTTGTTTACTTTATACCCCAAACACAGTTGACTACGGTGCCTGATTGGAGTAAAGGCAGGGGTTCTATTTGGAACCTGCCTGTTAGCAGTTCCAATAATTCTCACCTATTAGTAATGAAAGAGGAATGAATGTAGATAATTGTATTTTTATAGTACCGAATATGATACATAACTAGATGAATTAGGTATATATTTTACATGTTTATTTTTCAATAGCGTGGAATTCAGCAAGTGAGTTAGTCGGTTTCAGTATGCCATTAACACTATCTGATCCGGCCTCCTGGGGGATATTATGATGTTTTGTTTAATTATTATAAAGGATTTTGCTTGTTTTTGCTGTTTTAGAGCACTGGTTTTTAATTCGTCCCTTAGTCTAACAAAAACGCCTTACGAGATTTCCTTCAAACTAACACAAAAGCCCACGCAGATCCCCTTCAAGCTAAATGTGTACATTGCCAATAGAAAATTTTCCCAGCCGAAGGCTGGTTGCTTCTTGGTTACAGGCTTGCTCTATCGCTCGCCCAGAAATAATCGACACTGGAATCTTACTACCGCTAAACTAATGGGGTGAACATTCTTAAAGTCTCCAAACTAACGGTGGGAATCAGGGTAGGTCCAAAAAGGGTTCACTGGGCCCAGATAGGGTTAAGGGGGATGCAGCGTTAAAGGAGGTCAACCCACAACACCGGGTTTGGTGGTGGCCAGGTTATTTCCAGCGCCAGCAGTCCCAGTCGGTAGCCATTCCAACACACGTATTTAGCCCATCCTTACTTACCTCAACTCATCTGTACCTTATTCAATAGGACGAATCAGAAATTGTTACCCCATCTTGTAACTCAAAGAGGACTGGAGCAAACAGGCTGTAAATATCCTCACCTATTTACTACGGACTCTTACCTAATGTTTGAAATGAAAGAGCGATTCCACCTTTTTTCGAGTTCTGAGAGGTTATGGATCGGAATTATAAGAATAGTCAAAATGATTAGGCTGTTCCGTAGACAGGTGTACAGTATATTAATTGTGTCGTGTTCTTATTTACTAAAGGTGTAAGATAATATTGTAATAAAAATCGTGCATTAGTTCGTGTTTCAGTTTACAGGAGAAAATATTTAATTTTGATTTCCCGTTTAGTAAAGCTGAGGTAGTTATATCGTAGGTATGCTTACTCTTCTGATTGTACAGTTGGCCACATGAATTTGCACTCAGTCGCGGATTTTATGTATACATTAAGGGGGGTCACCGGCTTTGTTTTATCTTTCTCTCCTTTTCTCTCTTTCTCTGGCTTGTATCCATTCGGCCCCATTCAGCTAACTGTTTTAAGACTTTTATCCCCATCCAGGTGTCAATTTCTTCCCGGCGAGCGATAACTAGCCAACATTGTATGGAGAAATCCGGCTTCGCCGGAGAATTTTTTTATCGAAAAATTTACAAATTTAGCTTGCTGTCAAAACAAAAATATTGACACCTGGATGGGGGTAAACGTCTTAAAACAGAAGGCTAATGGTACCGAATGGATATAACCAAGAGAGAGAGAGGTAGATAGAGAGAAATAAACGAGGTGGGTTCCCTTAATCAAAGAGCATGATTGACTTGCACAAATAACTTGCTATAAAGCCGTAAATTGACCATAATAAATAACTGTTGCATAATCAACTACATTCCTAATAATATTCATTCATAGTATTTTTGTCCTCCATTCATAAAATCAGTGAGTGTGTATGAACTCAGGTGGGCATAGTATAGTTTAGAGTAATGAGATCATTATGAGTGTGAAAGATAACTGACTTTAGGGAATTACTGAAGAGTTACGCAGATAAATGAAAGTGAAGATGAAATGATCCCATAAACGTTAATAAAATATGCGAATGGAGAAGATTGGGTACGTTCTGTAGACAAAAAGTTACGCGGATGAACTGAAGTAAAGATCAAATGGTCCAATACAACTAATCAAATATGTAAGTGAACAAAGATTAGTTACGTACTGTACAGAAATTAAAGTTAAGCATAAACAATCCAATAATGCCTAGGAAGGAAATGTGTTAAGGGGCTAGCGGCTGGATTTTTGGTCTATTAATTCATTTCTTCTTTTATTTTTTAGTTTCTTCGCTAGACCTCCATCAAGCTTAGACAAACACCCCGTAGACCCCCACTCAAGATAAATTTGTAAATTTTTCGGTAGAAAAAGTGTCCCGGCCTGGTTCCCTTTAGAATTACAGGCTCGCTATCGCTCTCCAGGAAAGAAATCGACATCTAAATTGTACGGTCTTAAAATTGACAAAGAAATTGGGCGAAAGGTGTTAAAATCGCCAAAATAATGGACCAACCGTCTTAAATTCTCAAAGCAAATGGGGCTAAACACGTGGGAGAAAGGAGTCCAGCAAAACCAGCACACTACCCCCTGAACAGGACTAATGAGGGTGTGACACGTCCATGCAGCTTATGAGGAGCGACAGTGAGAGTGTGATTGATGGGTGCTTGGGTCACGAGAGAGAGAGAGAGGGAGGGAGGGAGGGAGGGAGGGAGGGAGGCGAAAAAGAGAGAGAGAGAGAGAGAGAGAGAGAGAGAGAGAGAGAGAGAGAGAGAGAGAGAGAGAGAGAGAGAGAGAGGTGGAGCGGTAGGTGATTACTTTTATCTTTTACGTCCTGGGTTCGAATCCACGGACTGCCACATGTGTTTTGTAAATTTCATTAATCGATTTTAGGAGTATAGTTGGTTGTTGGAAGGAACATGATATTTGGTATCCATTAGGCGATTTTCTTTATATAATCTACTTCTACGACTCGAATGGGTAAATGCGATCTGAATAAACCCTCTTAAGAGCATAGGTTCTCTCTCTCTCTCTCTCTCTCTCTCTCTCTCTCTCTCTCTCTCTCTCTCTCTCTCTCTCTCTCTCTCTCGCTCTCTCTCTCTCTCTCTCTCTCTCTCTCTGTCTCTCTCATACACAGTAGTTCCCTTACCCACTCTAAACCACTGTTTGGACACTTGATCCTCAGTGTTTTGGAGGACAAGCAGCCTAGAAGGGTCACTAGATCTGTTGTTGCTTGATTTCCGTTGTACTCCTTTGTACTCCTTTGTACCATGAATTATTGTTGGCGACACCATGGGGGTTGGGGGGGTTGGCTAGCTATGGTACAGCCCATTTGCTCCAGCCCTTTTTTTTAGTTATAGAGGTTAGAGGTAACGGGTTCTGGCCTAGCTATAACGAATGAAGTACAGGCAGATTAGAGAAAGAACCGAGAAAAGAACAACAGAAGGAGATCTTACGTTCGTTCCAATAGTTTGGCGATTGTGAGACCTTTCACCCCATTTCTTTGTCAATATTTAGACCCTTCATGCCATTTAGGTTGTGTATGTTCTCCTGGCGAGCGATAGCGAGCCTGTAATTTTAGAAGGAACCGAAGGCGGGACATTTGTCTACCAACAAATGTACATATTTAGCTTGAAAGGGGGTCTAGGGGGTGTTTCTTTTTTAGGTTTGATGGAGGTCTAGCGAGGAAACTCAACTACATACAAATAGATACATACATAGACCAAACAACAAGCAATACCCCCCCTTAAGGGGAGATTTCAACTTGAGTGATTTTTTTCTGAACCCCTTTCTCCCTCATGTTTAGCCCCATTGCTTTCGAGATTTTAAGACGTTCGCCCCATTAGTTTGGCGATTTAGAACTTTCGCCCCATTTCTGTAAATTTTAAGACCTTTCGTGCCATTTACTTGTCGATTTTTTCCTGGCGATCGATAGCGAGCCTGTAATTTAAGAGGAACCGGCCTTCGGCCGGGAAATTTTTCTACCGAAAAATGTACAAATTTATCTTGAAAGGGGGTCAAGGGGTGTAATTTCAAGCTTGATGGAAATCTAGGAAACACACTAAAAACCTCCCCTTAAAGACAGGAATATGGACTTACATAAAGAAAGGAGACGGGGAAAACATACCTAAAGATTGAGAGCGAGGGTAGAACCCATGACTAAAGGAGAAACAATGAAAGAAACACGGGGAGGAAGGAGGAGACACTAAACTAAAGGAGAAACAATGAAAGAAACACGGGGAGGAAGGAGGAGACACTAAACTAAAGGAGAAACAATGAAAGAAACACGGGGAGGATGGAGGAGACACTAAACTAAAGGTGAAACAATGAAAGAAACACGGGGAGGATGGAGGAGAAACTAAACTAAAGGTGAAACAATGAAAGAAACACGGGGAGGAAGGAGGAGAAACTAAACTAAAGGAGAAACAATGAAAGAAACACGGGGAGGATGGAGGAGACACTAAACTAAAGGTGAGGTAGTACAAGTGGAATGGATGTATGATGTTAAACCCCATTTTGCGTCGTTTTGAATAGATTTAGGTTAACATTAGGCGATTTTTTAAGCATAGAAAGCGACTAGTCTTTTAAGTTGAACGTAGTCTTAAGGGGAGGTTTCTAGTTTGTTTCCTACTCCTCCAGCAATCTTAAAATTTCACCCCCTTGACCCCCTTTCAAGATAAATTTGTACATTTTTCGATAGAAAAATTTCCCGGCCGAAGGCCGATTACTCTTAAATTACAGGCTCGCTATCGCTCGCCAGGATAAAATCGACACCTAAATGGCACGAAAGATCTTAAAATTGACAGAATGGGGCGGAAATTCTTAAAAATCACCAAACTAATGGGAAAAAAGTCCCTCAAGTGGAAATCTCCCCTTAACTCTGAATTTCACAGGATCTAACTGATAGCCATGATAACATTAAGAAATGTATCGACTTTCTGTAAACGATATCAATGTTCAGTTTAGTTTGGTTCATTATAAGATTCGCAAAGGGCTGTTCTCGAGCAGTATGATGTGCAGTTGTCCACCTGAATTCGTACTCGGTGATTTTGTTTGTAGAATTAGAAATAGTATGAGTGACTTACAATATTTACTAGTAATTGATCCTAACATTAACTACATCCTAACAAACTACGCACCCGATTCACACTTACTCATCATATTCTGTACAGTCGCGCTAATAAGTGATGTCTCGGCACCAAGTATGTTTTGATCAATAATTGGTATCGGCAATATCTAAGCTTCATTTCTTCATACCTGGTGTGTACGTCAGTATGTAAACAAGGAATAGCTACTACCGGCGAGGGGTGAACAGTGTGGATCTGTTAATAATGAATGGCTTAGCTAGGTAATATAGTGTGGGGAAAATATGGAGTGTGTGTGTGTGTGTGTGTGTGAGAGAGAGAGTATGAGTGTGTGTGTGTTTGTGTGTGTGTGTGAGAGAGAGAGAGTATGAGTGTGTGTGTGTGTGTGTGTGTGTGTGTGTGTGTGTGTGTGAGAGAGAGAGAGAGAGTATGTGTGTGTGTGTGTGTGTGTGTGTGTGTGTGTGAGAGAGAGTATGAGTGTGTGTGTGTCTGAGAATGTATGTGTCTGAGAGTGTGTGTGTGTATATGGGTGTGTGTGTGTGTGTGTGAGAGAGAGAGAGAGTGTATATGTGTGTGTGTGTGTGTGAAAGAGAGTGTGTATGTATGTATGTATGTGTGTGTGTGTGCCAGTTATGCATAATGAATCCAGATCCTTGTGTCTTCTCATAGTATTATGCAGAACATTCTCTGGAGCATATATTTAGGTAGCTTATAATTACAGTGATAGAGATTAGAGATAGTCGCTTTTAATGGGAGAATTCCACTTGAACTTTTTTCTTGACCCCTTTCTCCCTCATGTTTAGCCCCATTGCTTTAGAGATTTTAAGACGTTCGCCCCATTAGTTTGGTGATTTTAAGAATGTCCGCCCCATTCTGTCAATTTTAAGACCTTCCGTGCTATTTAGGTGTCGATTTTATCCTGGCGAGCGATAGCGAGCCTGTAATTTAAGAGTAATCGGCCTTCGGCCGGGACATTTTCTACCGAAAAATTTACAAATTTATCTTGAAAGGGGGTCAAGGGGGTGAAATTTTAAGATTACTGGAGAAGTAGGAAACACTAAAAACCTCCCCTTAAGGGAAGGTATTTAGTTTATTCCCTAGACCTCCATCAAGCTTAAAATTACACCCGCTTGAGTCCTTTTCAAGATAAATTTGTAAATTTTTCGGTAGAAAAATTTCCCGGCCGAAGGCCGGTTCCTATTAAATTACAGGCTCGCTATCGCTCGCCAGGATAAAATCGACACCTGAATTGCACGAAAGGTCTTAATATGGGGTGAAAGTTCTTAAAATCGTTAAACTAATAGGGCAAACGTTTTATAATATCAAAAGCAATGGGGCTAAGCATGAGGGAGAAAGGGGTCAAGAAAAAAATCCCTCAAGTGGAGATCTCCCCTTAACCCCTACTGTACCGGTGACCTTTGTTTTTATTATTCTAGCTATATTTAGACTATTGTGTGCAGCTTCAGAAGGATCTGTGGTGGTAAAAGAAGTTAAGTGGGATAGTTCGAAGCCTGTTCATTTCTGGAGGCCCTTTTTAAACTGAATACAATCCTATAATAGTAGCCAGGATCAAGTTAAAAGGACGTCACCGGTACTGAATGGGTTAAGTTGTGATGAGTTGTTTGATGTATTTTCGAATGCACACCTTGACCACTTGCGTGTTTTTGGCTCTAAGGAAGTTGGTGCCGTAAACATCGGTATTAAACAGAAATACAGTAATAAAGTAAATGTCTAGTGGATAAAACGTGTGTTGAATTTAGTTGTATGTATTTATAAATGTGTGTTGAATTTAGTTGTATGTATTTATAAATGTGTGTTGAATTTAGTTGTATGTATTTATAAATGTGTGTTGAATTTAGTTGTATGTATTTATAAACGTATGTTGAATTTAGTTGTATGTATTTATAAATGTATGTTGAATTTAGTTGTATGTATTTATAAATGTATGTTGAATTTAGTTGTATGTATTTATAAACGTATGTTGAATTTAGTTGTATGTGTTTATAAACGTATGTTGAATTTAGTTGTATGTATTTATAAATGTATGTTGAATTTAGTTGTATGTGTTTATAAACGTATGTTGAATTTAGTTGTATGTATTTATAAACGTATGTTGAATTTAGTTGTATGTGTTTATAAACGTATGTTGAATTTAGTTGTATGTATTATAAATGTTCGACAACCGCATTTTAGCTGGTAATTCTGCTAAATGTCAATGTAAAAAAAAATCCGACTTCCTTGTAGCCTGACACTCGCAAGTGGTCAATTACGCAGGCGAGTATACAAACATGCACCGCTGCTACACAGGCCATCAGGGGGATACAAATATTAAGGGGAAGCAGTTGGTTTTTCGAGTCCTCCTCCTCCCTCATGTTTAGCCCTAGTAGTTATGGGATTTCAAGACATTCGCCCCATTAGTTTGGCGATATTCAGACCTTTTGCCCCATTTCTTTGCCAATATTAAGACCTTTCGTGCTATTTAGCTGTCGATTTTTTCTACCGAAAAATTAACAAATTTATATCAAATGGGGTCTTGTGGGTGTTTTTTTAAAAAGTTTGGTGGAGGTTTAGAGAGCAAACTAAACCCCCTCCTTGAACCATTGAGCTCTGTAAATAATGTATGACGTGAGTAGGTGAACAAACATTACAGTAGGTGAACAAACATTACAGTAGGTGAACAAACATTACAGTAGGTGAACAAACATTACAGTAGGTGAACAAACATTACAGTAGGTGAACAAACATTACAGTAGGTGAACAAACATTACAGTAAACATATGAAGGAGTTTGAGTGTATGTGTGTGTGTGTGTACCTGTGTGTGTGTGTGTGTGTGTGTGTGTGTGTGTGTGTGTGTGTGTGTGTGTGTTACTCACTCAGTTACTTGTTCGTCAAGGGGAATCCACGCAATGCGAGCTAAGCTCATTATTATCGCGCCTCCTTAACTGGGAATGTATTGCGTGAAATGCATGTTAAGTGTTTTTATGTACTGTTGGAATGGCTGTGGATGTGTGTGTAGTCTGTATTTAGCCAATTGGCGACATCGGAAACGAAGGCTTAGGGTGGATCTGTATGGTACCATTCTCACTATAGACGGTACCGTCTCGCCCGAAGGCTTAGGTAGCCATCAGCTTAGGTGAACCATATGATACCCATCTCGCCTTGTACCATTTTTGCCAACCCCAGATGGGACGTCACAACGTCGTCCACTTATTCCAGGTACCTATTTACAGCTAGGTGAACTGAGGCAAACACATGAAAGGAGACAAGCCCAATTTGTCTCCGCCCGGCCGGGGATTGAACCCCCGACCGCTGTGTTTGTGTGTGTGTGTACCTGTGAGTGTGTGTACCTGTATGTATGTGTGTATGTGTGTGTGTGTGTGTGTGTGTGTGTACCTGTGAGTGTGTGTACCTGTATGTTTGTGTGTGTGTGTGTGTGTGTGTGTGTATCAGTTATGCATATTGAATCTTGGCCCGTGTGGGGTTTCTTAATACTATGCAAAACATTCCCTGCGGCGTATTTCCTTTCTGGCAAGCAGTTGAATATTTAGTACACACACACATACACACTGTCTCTCTCTCACGATCACGAGACGTTATAGACTGCAGCACCGTTGATTCATTTAAACTCCGCCTAGACAAATATCTCGCATCAAACCCGCGACTGACTGCGTTTGTAAATGAATAACTTTATTTTATCCTCCCCTCAGTTACTAACCCATATGTCCCCTACTAACTTCCTAGTCCTGCCACGGACATTAGTTCCAGGGCAGTGGTTCCCTTTCCAATGTTCCCTTACCCACTCTAAACCACTGTTTGGACACTTGATCCTCAGTGTTTTGGAGGACAAGCAGCCTAGAAGGGTCACTAGACCTGTTGTTGCTTGATTTCCTTTGTACTCCTTTGTACTTTGTACTTTGTACTCTCTCATTCTCACTCTAACTCTAACCCGAACACAACATACACACATACACACACTCTCTCTCTCTCTCTCTCTCTCATTCTAACTCTTAACCCGAACACAGACATACACACACACACACACACACACACACACACACACACACACACACACACACACACACACACACACACACACTGTATCTCTCTCTCTCTCTCTCTCTCACGATCACTCTCTCATTCTCACTCTAACTCTAACCCGAACACACACGCACACACATACACACTGCCTGGTACTGGAGGGTACATTTATGGTAAGAATATCCTCTGGTACAGTACGTGTTTAAGGGAGGTCACCGTTTTTTTTTTTTTTTTCTCTCTCTCCTTTTCTTCCTTTCTCTAGCTTTTATCCATTCAGCCCCATTCAACCAACTGTTTTAAGACGTTTGTCCACATCCAAGTGTCGATTTTTTCCTGGCCAGCGATAGCGAGCCAACATTGTATGGAGATTTTTTTCTATCGAAAAATGTACAAATTTAGCTTGCTGTCAAAACAAAAATATATATATGCTGGCTCGCTACCGCTCGCCAGTATAATATTGACACCTGGATGGGGTTAAACATCTTAAAACAGTAGGCTGAATAGGACCGAATGGATACAAACCAGAGAAAGATAACAAAAGCGAGGTGGGACCCCTTTTAAGCGTAGTTTAGTATTATCTGTTCATTAGGACGAGGTTATAAATCCGGAATCCGAGCCTTTCGTATCTCAACAACGGACTAGAACGGTAGAGCTGATATTTCAACCATTAAGGGGAGGTTTCTAGTTTGTTTCCTACTCCAGCAATCTTAAAATTTCACCCCCTTGAACCTCTTTCAAGATAAATTTGTACATTTTTCGGTAGAAAAATGTCCCGGCCGAAAGCCGATTACTCTTAAATTACAGGCTCGCTATCGCTCGCCTGGATAAATCGACACCTAAATAGCACGAAAGGCCTTAAAATTGACAGAATGGGGCGGCAATTCTTAAAAATCACCAAACTAATGGGGCAGACGTCTTCAAATCTCAAAAGCAATGGGGCTAGACACGAGGGAGAAAGGGGTTCAAGAAAAAATTCCCTCAAGTGGACATCTCCCCTGAACCCGTTCCCCTGTACCGTCTTTGTATTGGATACTTGTAGACGATCTTATGAAACTTGAGCAGGATATATTAATTGGTGTAGCTAAAAAGGCTTAAGAGGAGATTTCCAGTGGAGGGATTATTTTCTTTACCCCTTTCTCCCTCATGTTGAGCCCCATTGCTTTGGATATTTTTAGACGCTCGCCCCATTAGTTTGGCGATTTTAAGAACCCTCGCCCCATTTCTGTCAATTTTAAGACTATTCGCGCTATTTAGGTGTCGATTTTTTTCCTGGCGAGTGATAGCGAGCCTGTAATTTAAGGGGAACCGGCCTTCGGCCTGGACATTTTTCTACCGAAAAATGTACTAATTTATCTTGAAAGGGGATCTAGGGGGCGTAATTTTAAGCTTGATAGAAGTCTAGGGAATCCACTAAATACCTCCCCTTAATCGAGATAGTTTGTAGCCTTGCAAATGGGGTAGACGTCCTTCCTAAGCTGAATAAAATCGTCTAATAGTTGCCAGAATATAATGAAAAA
Source organism: Paralithodes platypus (assembly GCA_032716605.1). Classification (NCBI taxonomy): domain Eukaryota; kingdom Metazoa; phylum Arthropoda; class Malacostraca; order Decapoda; family Lithodidae; genus Paralithodes; species Paralithodes platypus. The sequence continues at coordinate 11,879,620 of CM064483.1, read as the reverse complement.
AGGGACGTCGACGGTACGGAAGGGGTTAAGGGGGAGATTTCCACTCGAGGGACTTTTTTTCTTGACCCCCTTTCTCCCTCATGGCTAGCCCCATTGCTTTTGAGATTTTAAGAAGTCTGCCCCATTAGTTTAGTGATTTTTAAGAATTTCCGCCCCATTCTGTCAATTCTAAGACCTTTCGTGCCATTTAGGTGTCGATTTTATCCTGGCGAGCGACAGCGAGCCTGTAATTTAAGAGTAATCGGCCTTCGGCCGGGAAATTTGTCTACCGAAAAATGTACAAATTTATCTTGAAAGGGGGTCAAGAGGGTGAAATTTTAAGATTGCTGGAGGAGTAGGAAACAAACTAGAAACCTCCCCTTAACCCGTTCAGTACCGGTGACATCCTTTTACTCATATTCTGGCAATTATTAGACAATTTGTATTCAGTTAGGAAGGACCTCTAGCCACAATAACGTTTCCGAGTATCTCTTTTAACTACCACAGATCCTTCTTAAGGGGAGGTATTTAGTTTGTTCCCTAAACCTCCAGCAAGCTTAAAATTACACCCCCTTGAGTCCCTTTCAAGATTAATTTGTACATTTTTCGGTAGAAAAATTTCCCGGCCGAAGGCCGTTTCCTCTTAAATTACAGGCTCGCTATCGCTCGCCAGGATAAAATCGACACCTGAATAGCACGAAAGGTTTTAACATGGGGTGAAAGTTCTTAAAATCGCCAAACTAATGGGGCGAACGTTTTATAATATCAAAAACAATTGGGATAAACATGAGGGACAAAGGGGTCCAGAAAAAAATCCCTCAAGTGGAGATCTCCCCTTAAGCTCTGCATAATGTTGTCTAAATATAGCTAGAATAGAAGATAACACACCTTGCTGGTACTCAAAGGGTTAACCCCCTCTGTACCGGCGATGACTTTTTGATATTATTATAGCTATATTTAGACGGGTTTGTGCAGTTTAAGAAGGAGCTGTGGTAGTAAAAAGGGTTAAGCGAGATAGTTCGAAGGCTGTTAATTGCTGGAGGCCCTTTTTAAACTGAATAAAATCGTCTAAAAGTAGCCTAAATAAAGTTCAAAAGACGTAGCCGGTAGTAGAGGTGGATGCCATCACTAAAGCCGGTATCACACGAGCGTTTTTTTTTTTTTTTCCTTCAACATTTATCCTCAACACTGGTCTGGCAGCTTGTGAGGTCAACATTTACTATATTTCGGTTACCTAAATTAATTTACCATGGGTCTAGTTTCCGATACCCAGTGCCAAATAGTCCAGAAATGTTGATCATCGAATGTTGAGGGAAAAAGCGCTCGTGGGATACTGGCTTTATTAGAGCTTGGTCCTGTATTCCTTTTTGGTGACTCTAGACATGATTTGGGGTGACCATTTGTTCGGCAGGAGCTATTTGTTTTGGTCTTTTTCAGCCCAAGTTCAACCCATATTATTATTCATCAACCTCATATTCAAACCTATATATCTGTCTCTTCGGATAAGAGTCCATATTCTGTAGAGACATAGAGGCCATCTAGCAGGGACTCTTCTGGAGACATGGTTGAATTCCTCTCGAACGGTATTTTGATGGTTGGGCTGCAGGGGGACGAGGGGTGGCTGCAGGGATAGGAGCAACGGTTGGAGCTAGGGTAGGGACAGGTGTGGGAACAAGGGTAGGGACAGGGGTTGGTTTTAGAATTTGAAAACCAGGTGCAAAGGAAAACGAAAGGGGAGATAATTTTCAGACAGCCGGTCCACATATAGACGATTGCGGACTTCAACCATTGATACAGAAACGCGAAGACCAACTGAACAAAAATGGTTGTTACGTACTTGCTAATCCAAGAGATATAACCAGTGCCGGCTAACTGTTTCATATTATACTCTGAAACGCAAGATTGATAGGACTGCTGGAAAAACCAACCCCATATTCCCCCAGGAGCATCCCCACAGGTTTCCTTGAGGCTGAGGTATGGGGTCCATGGTAGTCTTGCACGATTCGCGAACCATGAGGACCACCTCAATCGTTCAGCCGACTGTTTCGCTTTATAATTTAAAGCGCACGATTGGTACATCCGGCGGTAAGGCAGGCCCCAGATGCCTTCAGGAGCCGGCCCACATGTGTCAAGGAGACTTGGGTAAGGGGTCCTATTACGACAAGACGACTCTCCCTTCACCTCACACGATGCAGTGAAAACCCACACAACCACAACCGGAAACCAAGAACTCCACATTTTTCTTTGATTATGAAAAATCTAGTAAATACAAGGAAGAGCTACAGTGAAACTTTCAGAGAGCACAAATATATCCCGTGGAGAAGTTTCCTAGCCATATATTATATAGACAACAATTATAGACATCCTGGAACTCCTACAAATGTTTTAAATGTGAGCTAGATCAGGCGGTAGGAATTAAAGAAGGAACGGCCAATTAAGGGCAGATCTCCACGTGAGGGATTTTTTTCTTGACCCCTTTCTCCCTCATGTTTAGCCCCATTGCTTTTGATATTATAAAACGTTTGCCCCATTAGTTTAGCGATTTTAAGAACTTTCACCCCATATTAAGACCTTTCGTGCCATTCAGGTGTCGATTTTATCCTGGCGAGCGATAGCGAGCCTGTAATTTAAGAGGAACCGGCCTTCGGCCGGGAAATTTTTCTACCGAAAAATGTACAAATTTATCTTGAAAGGGACTCAAGGGGGTGTAATTTTAAGCTTGATGGAGGTCTAGGGAACAAACTAAATACCTCCCCTTAACTTGAGGAGAGCTTCTGCAGAGTTGTGTTAAAAAGATAGTAGGACCATTATTATACTGTAGATAGTCAACATAAATAGGTAGAACAAATACAAATATATAGGCGATATAAAATAATATGTTCATGCATACATAGTTACATAACCCAAATACTGTTATGTGTAAAATATATTGAAATAGATGTAAAGTAATATATCTATCTATCATTTAATGATGATTAAGCTGGGTTTAGGGTAGATATGGTTAGGCTGTGATGGATTAGATTATATTGTGTTAGGCTATGATTATATTGTGTTAGGCTATGTTTATATTGTGTTAGGCTATGATTATATTGTGTTAGGCTATGTTTATATTGTGTTAGGCTATGATTATATTGTGTTAGGCTATGATTATATTGTGTTAGGCTATGATTAGTATAGAGTGAAGATAGTCGAGTTATAATGGTGAATTGTTGATGACAGTGGTAGTAGTATGGTAGCGAGACAATAGTGATGATAGTAATAGCAAAATCTTATTGCAGAGCCCCCCGTAGATCATAGGGTTGGTGTGTGCGTGTGCACCACTTTCTTCCGTGGCAGTAGTGATGATGATGGTGGTTATGGTAGTAGTAGTGATGGTGGTGGTGAATCACCATCACTACTACCATAATAAACATACCATGATCACCACTGGTGATTGTGGTAGTAGTTGTGATGGTGGAGATACTCATCACAGTAGTGATGATGGTGATGTGTGGTGATGCCGGCTCCGTAATAATGGTGTTATGTGGTGTAATCGTGTTAGTGCACAGTATTATAGGTAGCGCCAACGAATTTGACAATAATCTTGATCCCTGACCTCTCTGTAACTCAAAGGGGCCTAGAGCAAACTGGCTGTAAATATCCACACCTATTTCCTGGTGGACTCTTCCCAAATGATAGATACATCAGGCCGATTGCTTTCATTTATGTCGAGTTATAAGAAGTTAAGGGGTTAAGATAATTGTCAAGTTCGCTGGCACTACCTATAGTGATGATGGTGGTGGTGGTAGTGTAGTTAAGCAGACGTACAGTAGGTTCGGCGGATTATTGTAATGACCGTGTCTGCCTGTGTGTGTGTGTGTGTGTGTGTGTGTGTGTGTGTGAAGGGGGGGGGGGGGCACACACATTCTTCCGTGGCAGTAATGGTAGTGGTAGTAGTGAATGTGGTAGCAGTTGTGATGATGATGGTGTATCTGTAAGCGTGTAGAGTAATGGTGGTGGTGATTGTGGTAGTAGTTGTGATAGTGGTGGTGATTGTGGTAGTAAACGATAGTAGTGATGGTGGTGATTGTAGTAATGATGATGGTGATAGTAGTAGTGATGATGGTCATAAAAGTAGTGTTGGTGACAGTAGTAGTGATGGTGGTGATTGTAGTAATGATGATGGTGATAGTAGTAGTGATGATGGTCATAAAAGTAGTGTTGGTGGTCATACTATACTCTATTTTGTTCCCGCTGATGATAAATTGAATCCCTTAGTTAGAGTAGCTGATTTCTCGATACTTAAGGGGAGATATCGACTTAAGGGATTTTTTTCTGGACCCCTTTCTCCCTCATGTTTAGCCCCATTGCTTTTGAGATTTTTAGACAGTCGCCCCATTAGTTTGGCGATTTTAAGAACTTTCGCCCCATTTCCGTCAATTTTAAGACCTTTCTTGCAATTTAGGTGTCGATTTTATCCTGGCGAGCGATAGCGAGCCTGTAATTTAAGAGGAACCGGCTTTCAGCCGGGACATTTTTCTACCGAAAAATTTACAAATTTATCTTGAAAGGGGCTCCAGATGGTGTAATCTTAAGCTTGATGGATATCTACAGACCAAACTAAAAACCTCCCCTTAATGGAAATATATGAAACTACTATGGCTGTGTGTCGTATTAATGGCAAGTTTTCATAATTAACATCATATTTCGCTACACAATCTACCTTATAGCTGAGTAACAGAGATAGAAACATGACAATTTACCATCAGCTAGAAAAAAATAACTATAGTAATGATGATGGTGACATAAGTAGTGATGGTTGTGATAGTAGTGATTTTCTTAAAGAACCCTAAACATTTTGTGACAGTCTCCGACAACACGGCGGGGGCGAAGTCTGCCACCTCCGATTGCCTTGTTAACGGTGGCATCCTTTTCATTATATTCTGGCGATTTTATTCAGTTTAGGAAGGACATCTACCAATTAATAGGCTTCATACTATCTCAATCCTTTCAGCTACCATACTATATATCCTTCCTCAGCTTCATACAATTGTCTCTACATGGATAGAATACAAAAAAAAAAAAAAAAAAAAATCACCGGTACTGAAGGGGTTAATATCTATCTTCCTGTTCTGTTCCTCTGTAGGTATGTGCGTGTGTGTGTTTTTTGTTTTTGCACGTAGACATTGCCTCGTTTTCTAGTTAAAAAACACGGAAAAAACAGTATGGGTTTGTCTTGCTCTCCTGAAGACAAAACAGTATCTGTTTGTCTTGCTCTCCTGAAGACAACACAGTATCTGTTTGTCTTGCTCTCCTGAAGACAAAAACACGACTAAGAGCATACTGACGACCTGAAGCCCAAATAGAGAGATGCATAGGACAGTAGAGAAGCTTAACCCCTTCACCACCATTGAGTAATTTTCATCATATTCTGGTTACCATTAGACGATTCACTTTAGTTTATAAGTTATCTCTAGGACTCAAATGGGTAAATACGAACTCAATAAACCCCCTAAATAACATAAATCTTTCTTAAAATGTATAAAATCATCTCATTTTAGCCAGAATCAATGTTAATAAGGCGTCATGGTGCTGGAGGGGTATATTTCTGGTTACCATTAGACGATTCACTTAATGGGTAAATACGAACTCAATAACACAGGTCCTTCTTATATATACTGTATAAAATCATCTAATTTTAGCCAGAATCAAAGCTCTAAGGGCGTCAGGGTGCTGGAGGGGTTTACTAGATGTGTAAGATAGTATTTAGTGAGTTGAGGAAAATCGGATTTTTTAAATGGTCGGAATTATTATATATTTTCTCTCTCTCTCACTGAGAGATAATGGTTGCAGAATAAGAGAGGAAGAGGGAGGGAATCTGCGTATTAGACATATATATATATTATATAGGCCTATATATACAGTATATATATATATATATATATATATATATATATATATATATATATATATATATATATAATGTGTGTGTGTGTGTGTGTGTGTGTGTGTGTTGGTAGCAGGCAGTTCGTGGTATTCATGCTTGTGTTCGTGATAATTCTTACCATACACATAACAAAAAGATGGAAAACTCGCTAAAACTTCATGCTCCAAATGGCATAACCTATTCATCAGAAACTCATAACAACTGGTTTTGATGTGTTGTACAGTCGCGCTAATAAGTCATGTCTCAGCTGTCATTACCTTTGGCTCGCTCTGTGCTGTATTCATGTCTGTCAGATGTTGAATAGGGTGAGTAAGTGTAGGAACATGTTGGTATATCTCACTCAAAAAGAAGAAATCGTGTGTAAATATTGCTGACACCAATTATTGATCAAAACATAATTGGTGCCGAGACATCACTTATAAGCGCGACTGTACACAACATCTAAAGGTTTGTTGTCATTAGTATTATATTAAATGACGACGAAACTGCCCTGATTTATATTCGTAAGATCAACTCAATAGTTCATCATAATTCGTTCTACAAAAGAAAACAAAAATACAGATATTTATGCAGTTTAAGAAGGACCTCTGTTACTATAAGAGGGTTTATTGAGATCGTATTTACTCATATAGGTAGATTGTAAATTAAAGAAAATCGTCTAATGGTAACCAACATATGATGTAAATTACGTAATGTCGGTGAAAGGGTTAAGAGGAGGAGAAGCATCCTTGTATTTTGTTATTGGATGAGTCTATTTGTTAAACCGACCTTTCGCTTTTACATACGTATATTGTCTACAAACGGAAGAAGATGAATTAATGTTGTTGTTTGCTTTCCTTTGTAATAGCCTATTGCTTTGTACACACACACACGCGCGCGCGCGCACACACACACACACACACATAATTATACACACTCCCTCATTCTAGCTTAGTCACACTCATATTTTGTTTTCTCTCTCTCTCTCTCTCTGTATGTGTGTGTGTGTGTGTGTGTGTGTGTGTGTGTGTGTGTGTGTGTGTGTTTACTTGCCTGCTAGCCTGTCTTAATCCGTCTCTCAGTAAACCCAGTGGGAGGGGGAAGACAAAACGCAGATTAAGAAGAGAATGTTAGAGAGGAAAGGCTGGGGAGATGAAGAAGGTGAAGGCTGAAGAGGATGATGGCGATGATGATGATGATGATGATAGTGATGATGATGATAGTGATGATGATGGTGATGATGATGATGATGATGTTGATGATGATAGTGATGATGATGATGATAGTGATGATGGTGATGATTATGATGATGATAGTGATGATGATGATGAGGACGATTATGATATTGAAAATGTTGATGATGATGACGACGATGGTGATGAAGACGATGATGTTATTAATTTTACATATATACAATGACCACACAGACCTTACGATCCGAGCGAGATGGTCAGGACTTAATTCGAATAGAAGTAGCAGAGACCGATTGATAAGTAGATACATAGATAGATATAAAGAGAGAGAGAGTGAGAGTGAGTTACAGTTAGAGAGAGAGAGTGAGTAAGTGAGAGAGATAGAGGGGGGGGGGGGTCACTGGGCTACTTCCTTCACCTTTAGTTTCACCTTTTCCTGTCTTTATTAATATTTCTGGCTTTGCTCGTTTTTATTTTGGTTTGCCTCTCACTTTTTGCTTTGTTTTTCCTGGGTCCGTTTTCTTTATTCAGATCCAGGCCTGTGTGTGTGTGTGTGTGTGTGAGAGAGAGAGAGAGAGAGTGTGTGTGTGTGTGGGTGTGAGTGTGTGTGAGAGAGAGAGAGAGAGTGTGTGTGTGTGTGTGTGTGGTTATATGTGTAAGTGTGTGTTCGTGTATGTGTGTATGTGTACTTTTATATTTTGTGTGTGCATTCTTACAATTGTGTGTTTGTCTGTGTGTGTGATTGTTCGTGTGTGTGTATTGGTTTATTTTGTTTCTTTACCTATATTGAGAGAGAGAGAGAGAGAGAGTGAGATTTCGACTCTTTAATATACTCCCATTCTACCTTTATTTGTTACCGCTATTTATTATCCTCTCCCTCTCTTCTCTGTTTCGTAAGTTCTCCCCTTCAATTCTCTCTCTCTCTCGCTCTCGCTCTCTCGCTCTCGCTCTCGCTCTCTCTCTCTCTCTCTCTCTCTCTCTCTCTCTCTCTCTCTCTCTCTCTCTCTCTCTCTCTCTCTCTCTTATTAATTAATTTAAACTAATAGGCAGGAGAGCGAATCTTGATGAAACCAAAATATGCTTCACCTATAGCCTCGGTAACAAATGACACCTTCTTCCCAATGATGTAATAGACACTTGCACATATTATCCATATTCAAGAAAAGGCTAGACTTATACCTTAAGGGGGCCCACCTTGCTTTTGTTTTTTTTCTCTCTCTCCCTCTCACTCTGAGTTGTATCCATTCGGCCCCATTCAGCCTACTGTTTTAAAACCTATATCCCTATCCAGGTGTCGATTTTTTCCCGGCGAGTGGTAACGAGCCAGCCTATTTTTAATAATATTGTTGACAGCAGGCTAAATTTGTACATTTTTCGATAGAAAAATGTCTCCGGCGAAGCAGGATTTCTCCATAAAATGCTGGCTCGCTTTCGCTCGCCAGGAAGAAATTGACACCTGGATGGGGACAAACGTCTTAAAACAGTAGGCTGAATGGGACCGAATGAATAAAAACCAGAGAGAAAAGGAGAGCCTGTAATTTAAGAGGAACCGGGAAAATGTTCTATGGAAAAATGTACAAATATATCTTGAAGGAGAGTGTCTTGGGAGGTTATTTTTTTAAGCTTGATGGAGGTCTTGTGAGGAAATTACAAACATTATAAACATTTATATAAATGAGGAAATATATACGACCATCCCCCTTAACACAACACCCTGGCACCTCTTCTCAATAGTCTAGTGGTCGCCGTTTTCCAATAGTCATACGTCTTTCCCAACTCGAAACCCCTAACCTAGTCAGCAGCGCCCGTCTCTCTCTTTTGAGTCATAGGTCCATACCTTAAAATAAAATAAATAAATAAATAAATAAAAACAAAAATAGAAGGTCCCACCCCTAAGCGCCCGTCTCTCTCTTTTGATTCATAGGTCCATATCTTAAAATAAAATAAATAAATAAATAAATAAAAACAAAAATAGAAGGTCCCACCCCTTTCCCATTCTTAAGTAAGCCATTTTAGATTTACAGAAGAACGACCATTACTTGCATTACTGCATGTCCACACACATTTCAGTAAGAAAAGCATGTTTCCTTCTATTTAGTGTTCACCCATTATTATCGGTGAGTGACTGACTACTCTTATCACGATATTCCAAGCCAGTCAGTGAGATACACTACTTGTTGTAATTTTAGGTTTTATTATTTTTAGCATCGTCTTAACAACAGTAACACCCCTAAATGAAATTAATGAAAACATGTAAATCTCCCAGGATTCGAACCCAGGATATCACATACAGAACTTACACGCTTTAAGGGGAGGTTTTTAGTTTGGTCCGTAGATATCCTTCAAGCTTAAGATTACACCCCCTTGAGCCCCTTTCAAGATAAATTTGTACATTTTTCGGTAGAAAAATTTCCCGGCTGAAAGCCGGTTCCTCTTAAATTACAGGCTCGCTATCGCTCGCCAGGATAAAATCGACACCTAAATGGCACGAAAGGTCTTAAAATTGACAGAAATGGGTTGAAAGTTCTTAAAATCCTCAAAATAATGGGGCGAACGTCTTAAAATTAGAAAAACAATGGGGCTACACATGAGGGAGAAACGAGTCAAGAAAAAAATCCCTCAAGTGGATATCTCCCCTTAACCATTACACCATCAAGACAGTTATTAGTACAGCATGAGAGAGTACTGAAATAATGTTCCAGTATGTTTCATTGCAATTATAACAATTAGCGTATTATACTGACCAGCTATCGTACCTTGGGAGGTCAGGTTCGAATTTTGTGTTTTCAAAGGTCTATATGGATTCCTCTCGTCGTTGCGATTCCAATGGTATATTTGTTTTTATTTATTTAGACCATTTTTAGACCTATTTTTTATTTTGAGTTGTTTGAGTTTTCACAGGTATATATGGATTCCTCTTGTTGCGATTCCAACAGTATATAAATATACTGTATATATATATATATTTGTTTTTATTTTATTTAGACCATATTTTGAATACTTCTAAATCACCCATAGACGGGTTATTTATGTATGGATGTTGCTCAATTTTCTACCACAAGTACACTTTCACCCGCGGAATCCAATGGCACCAACAACATTCAAATCGGACCATTACTTTAGGATTTAGGTTTTTGAATCAAACTCCAGAAACGCCCGAAATGAGCACTTTTTCAACTTTTAAAGTCTTCCGTAGCCCAAACTAAAAGTCCAAATTAATTCTACCTGGTGCCATTCGATTTCTCTCGCCCAGCACCTTCCATACATGGTCGTACATTCCATTTTCGAAAAGCCATTCGCACAGAATTTAACGTTATTTTGTAAACAACCTTAGGTTTTAGTCCAGGCGAAGCCGAATACTATAGGAGTACGTGAAGCTCGGGAGATGGTTGTTATTTCTGGCCCCCTTGAACCTCATGCTTAGCCCCATTAGTTTTCAGCACCCCCATATCCCAGCCCACAACAACCTACCCCTCTGGCAAACCCCCACCTTCAGTAATGTGGAGGTTAGTCATTGGGGACATAACCCGAGGCTCCATCCATCACACTAATGTCCCTCCAAGCCAACATACACAGAGACACTCACATCAGTCCAAACGTTATGTCCAGTGTCTAATGTGTCTATCTGTCTGTCAGTCTGTGTGTGTCTAGCCATTTATCTGTCTAGCTTTGTGTCTCTCTGTGTATCTAACTGGCTATCCATTCATCTACCTGTGCCTATCTATATATCTGACTATCTGTGGGTCTATCCATGTATCTGTTTATATATTTGGCTATCCATTTATCAGCCTATCTTTGTGTCTATCCATTTATCAGTCTATCTCTGTGTCTATCCATTGATCAGTCTATCTCTGTGTCTATCCATTTATCAGTCTATCTCTGTGTCTATCCATATATCCGTTTATCTATGTGTCTATCCATGTATCTGTCTATTTGTGTGTGTAGGCCTATTCATTTATCTGTCTATCCATCCATCTGTCTACCTGTCTATCTTCGTGTCTATCTATTTATATATGTGCCTATCCATGTATCTGTCTATCTGTGTGTCTATCCATCTATCTGTCTATCTATGTGTCTATCCATGTATCTGTTTATCTGGGTGTGTACCTATATATCTGTCTATCCATCCATCTGTCTACCTTTCTATCTTTGTGTCTATCCATTTATCTGTCTATCTGCGTGTGTATCTATTTATCTATCTAGCCATGTCTACCCATCCATCTTCTGTACGCCCGTCCGTCACCATCTATTCAGGCCTCGTTATGAGCAAGCAATTTAGGCAGACCACAAGCTTGATGAGCCTGGGGGGATAACTGAGCCCGTGCAATATACTGAAGACCTAGCTTACAGTGGGATATAAGGCCAACAAAGGTCACTAAAGGTAGGCAGGATATCAGAGTAAAGCCGCTGTCACACGAGCGATTTTTCCGTCAATTTTCCATGAGCAAGTTTTGTTCTCGTTATATTTCGGGACCTTTTTTTGCACTGGTATCGGTAACTAGACTGAAGGTAGATTATGTTAGGCGGCTGAATTCTGATAAAGTGTAATTTTTGAAGCTGCCATGCCCTAATTGCCCGTAACAATTGCTCAAAAAACGGCTCGTGTGACTCCAGCTTCAAGCGAGAGTACACGAGCGATTTATTGGCAATAGAGTCAAATTTTCAGCAAGTCGCCTCTGGCCGCTTTTTGAATTAACGTCGCTTAATAATTCAGCTACCTAATAAAATCAATCATATTTTTGAAATAGTAGACACCCATGCAAAAGAGACCGGAAATGAAGCTACACACTAACAGCTTGATAAGGCGCTCGAAAATATGCAGGGCAAATAATGCTAGTCTTGCATCAACTGCATTGGTGCTATACTGTTTATTGCTTCATGTTTTTTTTTTTTTATCTTTCCCTGGCTTGTATCCATTCGGCCCCATTCAGCCAACTGTTTTAAGACTTTTATCCCCATCCAGGTGTCGATTTCTTCCTGGCGAGCGATAGCGAGCCAGCATTGTATGGAGAAATCCGGCTTCGACGGGGACATTTTTCTATCGAAAAATGTAAAAATTTAACTGGCTGTCAAAACAAAAATATATATATCTTGGTTCGCTACCGCTCAACAGGAAAAAAATGTCACCTGGATGGGGGTAAACGTCTTAAAACAGTAGGCTGAATGGGGCCGAATGGATACAAGCCAAAGAGAGAGGGAGACAAAGAACAAAACAAATCCTGTGACCTCCCTTAAGATATTCCACCTTCACGATAATAGCCGACAAACAACCCTAATTATTATGGGACCTGGGAAAAAGTTGAATGGTCGGAAATAGCCGAGTAATTAAGGGGAGACTGGCCGTTTGTTTGGTCTATTAATTAATTTATTCATATATTGTGTTAGTTTCCTCCCTAGACCTCCATCAAGCTTAGAAAAACACCTCCCTAGACCCCCCTTCAAGATAAATTTGTAAATTTTTCGGTAGAAAAATGACCCGGCCGAAGGCCGGTTCCTCTTGAAATTGCAGGCTCGCTATCGCTCGCCAGGATATAATCGACACCTAAATGGCACGAAAGGTCTTAAAATTGACAACGAAATGGGGTGAAAGGTGTTAAAGTCGCCGAACTAATGGGCCAAATGTCTTATAATCTCAAAACTCGTGGGGCTAAATATTAGCGAGAAGGGGGTCCAGAAAAATGGTCTGCCTCCCCTTAAGATAGTAGCATGGCAATTTACCCCCAGCTAAGACACCAATGGAGTGTAGAGGGCTATAAGGAAGTTGGAGCCGTGAACATTGATATTAAAGAAAACTGCAATAATACTGTGGGTTTATGATGGATAAATAGTATAATCAATTTGATTTTATGTATTTATATATGTATTACGAGGAGGGGTACCCGGCGTTGCCCGGGTTTAAATTCTACTACCATAATCACCATCATCAATTACTACTACCACAATCATCACAATACTACTACTACCATAATCACCGGCCTCGACCTCCCTGTGCATCATTAAACGGCGACCTCGATTTCGGCCGCTAAATGACCTCCGATTTTGGATCTGACCTCATCCGTACCCCCATTTTGGGGAGCTGCGAACAACTTTCGTTCCATACACCTTTTCGATCGGAGGCCTCCTTCTGCCCCAAACGGCCATATTTTTCGCTCCCGTTTACTACATAAGTTCTGCCGAGAATTTTATTAAACAAAAGTGTCTCTGATTTCCACTAAACTCGCCTAAAACCATCTCCAAAGCCTGGGCTTTCCAACGGTGCCCCACACTCCCACCTGGCACCAAAACTGTGGGAGGAGTTCAGTAACAAAGGTCGGGTAACTGACAAACAGACAGACAAACATTGACCTTTATTTATTAAGACAGCCATATTTTAGCTGATAATTCTGCTAATTAGTGACGGCCACGGCTCCAACTTCCTTATAGACCAAAACTCGCAAGTGGTCGATTGGGTTAGGCCTGGAAAGAAAATGGGGTCTAGGGGCATCTGAGAAAAAAAGGTGGCAGAGAAGCTATTATAGGAAGAGTAACTCAAGCGAAAGATTACGAGCATTGGAAAGCGATATGGGGATGAGGGGGGGGGGTTGTAATTAGGCAAAGAGACACTGGGAAGACAAGGGGTATACATAGAGAGAGAGAGAGAGAGAGAGAGAGAGAGAGTGAGAGAGTGAGAGTGAGTGTGTGAGAGTGAGAGTGTGAACAGCATAACATGGCATAATGGTTGCCGGACAACTTAAGGGGAGATTTCCACTTAAGCGATTTTTTTCTTGACCCCTTTCTCCCTCATGATTAGCCCCATTGCTTTTGATATTTTAAGATGTTCGCCCCATTTGTTTGGCGATTTTAAGAACATTCGCCCCATTTCTGTCAATTTTAAGAATTTTCGTGCCATTTAGGTTTCGATTTTTTCCTGGCGAGCGATAGCGAGCCTGTAATTTAAGAGGAACCGGCCTTAGGCCGGGAAATTTTTCTACCGAAAAATGTACAAATTTATCTTGAAAGGAGGTCTAGGGGCTGTAATGTTAAGCTTGATGGAAGTCTAGCGAATTAACTAAAAACCTCCCCTTAAGGGGACCCACCTCGCGTTTATTATTTTTTTCTCTTTCTGGGTTGTATCCATTCGGCCCCATTCAGCCTACTGTTTTAAGACGTTTATCCCCATCAGGTGTCGATTTTATCCTGGTGAGCGGTAGTACAAAGGAGTACAAAGGAGTACAAAGGAAATCAAGCAACAACAGGTCTAGTGACCCTTCTAGGTTGCTTGTCCTCCAAAACACTGAGGATCAAGTGTCCAAACAGTGGTTTAGAGTGGGTAAGGGAACATTGGAAAGGGAACTACTGCCCTGCCACTAACGTGGCAGGACTAGGAAGTTAGTAGGGGACATATGGGTTAGTAACTGAGGGGAGGATAAAGTTATTCATTTACAAACGCAGTCAGTCGCGGGTTTGATGCGAGATATTTGTCTAGGCGGAATTTAAATGAATCAACGGTGCTGCAGTCTATAACGTCTCGGGGAAGCCCATTCCACAAGTTGACAACTCGATTGAAGAAGAAATTCTTAGATTCGTGCGAGTTAAAAGATTTACCAATAATTTTGCAACCGTTTCCCCGCGTGTAATTAGATTGGTCGATAGTGAAGTACTTACTACAGTTCATATTGTCGATGCCTTTGATGATTTTGAACACTTGAATTAAGTCGCCTCTTAATCTGCGCTGGGTTAAAGGAAATAGATTTAATTCTCTAAGACGCTCTTCGTATGGTTTGTTCTTTAGGCTAGGTATCATTTTGGTAACTCTACGTTGAACTCGTTCTAGCTTGTTTATATCTTTTTGGTAATAAGGGCACCAGGATTGAACGCAGTATTCCAGAAGAGGGCGGACTAAGGAATTGTAAAGGGTTAGGATAACTTCTTTGGATTTATGCTCAAATGACCTGCCTATAAAGCCAATTATTTTGTTTGCCTTCTTAACAACTTCTGAACATTGTTGACTCGGTTTTAGGTTACTCGATATTGTTACTCCCAGATCAGTTTCTCTGTTTACATTCTTAAGCTGAGTGCCATTCATCGAATAGTTTGCTTTCTCATTTAGGTATCCGACATGTAGTACTTTACATTTATCCGAATGCGAGCATATTTCTAAAAATGTGTTTTGACAGCAGGATAAATTTATAAATTTTTCAATAGAAAAATGTCTCCGGCGAAACCAGATTTCTCCATACAATGCTGGGAAGAAATTGACACCTGGATGGGGATAAACGTCTTAAAACAGTAGGGCTGAATGGGACCGAATGTATACAAGCCAGAGAAAGAGAGAACAGGAGAGATACAGAAGCAGGTTACCCCCCTTCCAAGATCCGGTTACACCTTTCCTTACTGTTATGTTTCGATACTTAACACTATTTGGTCCGGTGTCTTGTGGGTTATTATGATATTTGTGTTAAGTTACTATTGAAGATGTTAACTGATTTTGGTATTTTCTAGCAATGTATTGAAATTACCCCCGAGGCTAACAAAAACACCGTCCCAGCCTTCCTTCAAGCTAAACAAAATATGTATATACTGTATATATATATGTATATACTGTATATATATATGTATATATATTCTATTTGTTGTTTAATAATATAAACAAAAATATATACAATAAAATATAATATGATGCCCACCCAGACCCCATTCTAGCAATGTGTATACATAGAAAACTTTCCCGGCCGAAGGCCGCTATACTATCTTTCTAATAGTAACACCCCTTCTCTGCTATCTGCAACACCCCTTCTCTGCTATCTACAACACCCCTTCTCTGCTATCTGCAACACCCCTTCTCTGCTATCTACAACACCCCTTCTCTGCTATCTACAACACCCCTTCTCTGCTATCTGCAACACCCCTTCTCTGCTATCTGCAACACCCCTTCTCTGCTATCTGCAACACCCCTTCTCTGCTATCTGCAACACCCCTTCTCTGCTATCTACACTCTACCAACCGTATTGTCCTATTGTACTGTCTGATGACGTTAATGGGTTGCCAAATGTAAGAGAGAGATTAGGAAGGGTATGTGTAAGTCCAGGGGATTAATGGGGTTAGTCTTTACCCCTTAAATTCCCACAGATCCTTCCTAACTGTATACAAATCGTTTACTGATAGCCAGAATGAGCTGTCAAAACGGGGCATAATCCTCAAGGGTAGATAATAACGAACCACGATTGATGTACACTCTAAAACAAATAAGGGTATGCAAAGTGTAATTAAATTGTCCATAATACTATGATAATAATAATAATAAATAATAATAAATAAATAATACTAATTAAGAAACACCCCGTTCTTAACATTAATCATCCATTGCAAACCCCAATGTACGTGAATAAACTGATGAAATATAATAATACTAATAATAATGTTAAAATTTATATAATATTGTACCCCATGATTTTGACAGGGTAGAGCTAACAACGTCCAAAATCCAGTACGCTATGTAGGAGTAAATATTGTGTTTACTATAGAATTACCGTGTATTAACCAAGGGGTAATACGATCCTAACCCCATCACACCAGGGTTGATGCGGTTTAGGCCCACCAATCACCTACCAATAAACTACATTTTTTTTTTTTTTTTTTTTTTTTTTTTTTTTTTTTTTTTTTTTTTTGGTGGAGTAGATAGGGAAATAAATTGGGGTAGGGGGGGGAGGGGGGGGGGGTCGTGATTTTACTTTTATTTTGGAGAAGGGGTTCGTGGAAATGGTTGGGGTAGGGTGGGGGTCTTGATTTTACTTTTATTTTAGTGAAGGGGTTCGTGGAAATGGTTGGGGTAGGGTGGGGGTCTTGATTTTACTTTTATTTTAGTGAAGGGGTTCGTGGAAATGGTTGGGGTAGGGTGGGGGTCTTGATTTTACTTTTATTTTGGAGAAGGGGTTCGTGGAAATGGTGGGGGTAGGGGGGGGGGGGGGTCGTGATTTTACTTTTATTTTAGTGAAGGGGTTCGTGGAAATGGTTGGGGTAGGGGGGAGGTCGTGATTTTACTTTTATTTTGGAGAAGGGGTTCGTGGAAATGGTTGGGGTAGGGTGGGGGTCGTGATTTTACTTTTATTTTGGAGAAGGGGATCGTGGAAATGGTTGGCGTAGGGTGGGGGTCGTGATTTTACTTTTATTTTGGAGAAGGGGTTCGTGGAAATGGTTGGGGTAGGGTGGGGGTCGTAATTTTACTTTTATTTTATTGAAGGGGTTCGTGGAAATGGTAGGGGTAGGGTGGGGGTCGTGATTTTACTTTTATTTTGGAGAAGGGGATCGTGGAAATGGTTGGCGTAGGGTGGGGGTCGTGATTTTACTTTTATTTTGGAGAAGGGGTTCGTGGAAATGGTTGGGGTAGGGTGGGGGTCGTGATTTTACTTTTATTTTAGTGAAGGGGATCGGGGAAGTGGTACCCTCTCTATTATATTTCTATCCACTCCTTCACATTTTGTTAATATATTTAACATTTATCATAATGTATTGTCACAACCCAAGTTTTATTTAACTAGTGCATATTTGAGGTATTAGTCTTCATAATGAGAAGATAAATGATTATGTATCAAATAGCATGTACTTTTTAGTTGTAAATATTTTACAAATATACCTAATTTGTAATTAAAGTATATACAGTATATGTACCGGGTATATGTATATATATATATATATATACACATAAATATATATATTTATATAATATATATATATATATATATATATATATATATATACATACTATATATATATATATATATATACTATAAATATATATATATATATATATATATATATATATATATATATATATATACTGTATAACCCGGTATGTATTTTTCATCTTGGTTTCAAAAATATATGAAGACAATTGTCGCCACCATGACAGGTGTGGTGATCATTAATCCTGCCCGTTTATACCGGTAGCACACACACGGTTTTCACATCAATATTGATCGTTAACATTGGTCCGGTAGTTTGTAAGGTAAACTGTTAAAATAATGCTGCCATTAAGATAGTGTTTACTCTCCTATGATTCCTGAAGGCGTTTCATAAGCTTAATGATATCGCATGTATATATATATATATATATATATATATATATATATATATATATATATATATATATATATATATAGAGAGAGAGAGAGAGAGAGAGAGAGAGAGAGAGAGAGAGTGAAAGCAACAGAAATAATGATACCCCCCCTCCCTCTTTCCTGCACGTGTTTCTCCATTAATACGGGCGGGTTTTTGGGCTACAAGTTTACAGCTAAGATGGATGGTGGAGGTTTATAAGTCGCTGCAGTAGAGAGAGAGAGAGAGAGAGAGAGAGAGAGAGAGATTGATTGACAGAAAAGAGAGAGGGAGAGGTGTGTGAGTCTTTGGAATTAATCAAAGGAAAACAAAGACCTGTGTCAGTGTAAATATGGAAGCGGATATTGGGAAGTGATCGATGACAGAGAGAGAGAGATAGGGAGTTACAAGGAATATTTAGAGAGAGAGAGAGGGAAAGTGTGTTTGTGGGAGGGGGGGGGGAGAGTGAGTGAGAGTGTAAGTGAGGTTATGGGAGTGAATAAGTGCGAGAGAGAGAGAAAGTGAGAGAGAGAGTGAGTGAGTGAGAGAGAGAGAGTAGGGGGGAGGGGGTCCTTTGTAGAGAGAATAAAGTGTGAGAGTGAGAAGCTGTGTTGTTCCATCTTCTCCAGTAACTTCTTGATTAACCTATCAACCCCCCTCCTCACTCTCACTCGCTATCTCTGCCTCTCTCTCTCTCTCTCTCTCTCTCTCTCTCTCTCTCTCTCTCTCTCTCTCTCTCTCTATTGAGTGCTTTAAGATACTAAAAGGTTTCGACAAAGTCGATGTAAATGCACTATTCACATTAAACAATACTAATCAAACTCGCGGAAATGGAATGAAATTAAAAACCAAAAAGGCAGACCTAGATGTCACAAAGAGTTTCTTCACCTACAGTGTGGCGACAGAGTGGAATAAACTACCAGCGAGAGTGGTGGAGAGCGACACAATAAACGCTTTCAAGGGAAGGCTTGACCTCTATCTGCAGAGGGCTGGGGTGATATGAAAAAAAAAAAAAAAAAAAAAAAAAAAAAAAACTATGTATGTAAGTGTATGTGTGTGCACTGTACAGTATGTATATATATACTGTATATATATATGTATGTATGTATGTGTGTATGTATGTATGTGTATATGTGTGTGTGTGTGTGTATATGTGTATATGTATGTACCGGTGTATATATATATATATATATATATATATATATATATATATATATATATATATATATATATATATATATATATATGTATATATGCATATATGCATATATAGTTTGTAAGGCCAGACTGCCTAGTAAGGACCTTGAGGTCTGTGTGGTCTGTGTATCTGTGTAGCTCTATGTAGCTCTCTCTCTCTCTCTCTCTCTCTCTCTCTCTCTCTCTCTCTCTCTCTCTCTCTCTCTCTCTCTCTCTCTCTCTCTCTCCCTTCCGTAAAGAGAAGGGTGAAGCAGGGAATTATTGCATTAACATTATAAGGACAAAGTGTTTATAGTTTTCATTCCCTCAGTCTCTCATCATCCTTATTTTATTAAAGATTATTTTAATATGTCTTTTTTTTAATATTGTATTTCATTTTTATAGTGGATTGTATGTTCTGAGATACGGATAGGTATATAGATAGATTGATTGATGGAGGGATATGTAGATAAACAGTATATGTAAAACAAGTGTACTTGAACAAGTATATACATGGCTACACAAATCGATTAATTGATTCATATAGATAGCTACGAACGTCAATAGATATACTGATACGTGGTTGAATTATATATAAATTAATATGTTTATTGATACCAACGTTACAAAATATAAGGATAGATATATCCTAGGACCTAGCAGAATCCTACAGAGTCAGATTTTGATGAGAGAGAGAGAGAGAGAGAGAGAGAGAGAGAGAGAGAGAGAGAGAGAGAGAGACACAGTAGAGGACAATGTACAGAAGTGATTGATGTGGGTGGGAAACTGTTCAAGTGTAAACATTGTAGGAGAGAGAGAGAGAGAGAGAGAGAGAGAGAGAGAGAGAGAGAGAGAGAGAGAGAGAGAGAGAGAGAGAGAGAGAGAGAGAGAGAGAGAGAGAGAGAGAGAGGAAGGACAATATACAGAAGTGATTGATGTGGATGGGAAACTGTTCAAGTGTAAACATTGTAGCAGCGAGAGAGAGAGAGAGAGAGATTTTTCTATCGAAAAAACGTCTAAATTTAGCCTGAAGGGGTCTGGGTTTGAAAGAATTTTGGGAAGGCGTTTTTGTTAGCCTAGGGGACACAATAGAATACATTATATGAAAATTGCAAAAACAAGCAAAGTCCTCAATAAAAACAAGCAAAGTCCTCAATATAAACAAGCAAAGTCCTCAATAAAAACAAGCAAAGTCCTCAATAAAAACAAGCAAAGTCCTCAATAAAAACAAGCAAAGTCCTCAATAAAAACAAGCAAAGTCCTCAATAAAACAAGCAAAGTCCTCAATAAAAACAAGCAAAGTCCTCAATATAAACAAGCAAAGTCCTCAATAAAAACAAGCAAAGTCCTCAATAAAAACAAGCAAAGTCCTCAATAAAAACAAGCAAAGTCCTCAATAAAAACAAGCAAAGTCCTCAACAAAAACAAGCAAAGTCCTCAATATAAACAAGCAAAGTCCTCAATAAAAACAAGCAAAGTCCTCAATAAAAACAAGCAAAGTCCTCAATAAAAACAAGCAAAGTCCTCAATAAAAACAAGCAAAGTCCTCAATAAAAACAAGCAAAGTCCTCAATATAAACTAAGCCAAATATAATAATAATCCACAAGACGTCGGAGCAGATAGCGTTAAAGGCTATATAATAGTTACACGGTGGAATCTGTTCTCCAGAAATACAAAGGATTGCAGTGGACGGAAATCATTAAGGGGAGGTATTTAGTTTGTTCCCTAGACCTCCATCAAGCTTAAATTTACATCCCCTTGAGTCCCTTTCAAGATATATTTGTACATTTTTCGGTAGAAAAATTTCCCGGCCTAAGGCCGGTTCCTCTTAAATTACAGGCTCGCTATCGCTCGCCAGGATAAAATTGACACCTGAATGGCACGAAAGGTCTTAATATGGGGTGAAAGTTCTTAAAATCGCTAAACTAATGGGGCAAACGTTTTATAATATCAAAAGCAATGGGGCTAAACATGAGGGAGAAAGGGGTCAAGAAAAAAATCCCTTAAGTGGAGATCTCCCCTTAACTCGTGAAGAAGTATAAATATGGATCTAGTTTAAAACAATAAAATAGAATATTAAATAAATAAATAAATTAATTAATTAACTCATACTAGCCATTATTGTAAGTTAGCTATAACATTGAAAACAGTATACTAACGGTAATTAGTGTAGTTCAACAGTTAGGTACGGCGTGACTATTAACTCCTAAAACAGTGACAATATAAAAAGGTTAGGTCGGTTAGGGATGAAAGGTGGACGGGTTTTAGTGGGGGGAAGTGGATGATATGGGAAGGTTAGGTGGGTTGGGGAGGAGAGGTGGACGGGTTTTAGTGGGGGGGAGTGGATGATATGGGAAGGTTAGGTGGGTTGGGGAGGAGAGGTGGACGGGTTTTAGGTGAGGGATTTGACTGGGAGAGGGAGGGGCATGAGGAACAGGTCCAGGTGTTTGTGTAGTGTTTCTTGGAGGCAAGTGTTGTGCAGGTGAAGTGGGTCCAGTTCCCGCATGAATTGCAGAGAACTGAACCCTTAGTATGGCGACTCGAAGTGATGAGTTTTGAGCATGTTGGACATATGTATGTGTACGTGGGTCCGGGGTTGCTCTCAATGTCTCCGGCTAGAAGAAGTCTTCGAGAAATGACAGCCGGAGAGTCATTTCTCGGTGTAGGAAAAACTGTGTGATGTGTGTGTGTGGTGTGAGAGGTGTGGAAATTCCCGGCGCGACCGAAGCCGCTCCAAGGACCCGTGCCCCCAGGGAGGGGGCAGGGGGATGGTTGTGACAGTTTGGCTCCCGAAATTGCTCCCCGTGGCCGGCATCCGGTTTTCTTCCACTGATCGTTGATTTTGTCTTCGGCCATGGAGGGTCGGCAGCCGTCCGCGGTTGGCAGCCTCGGGAGGTGGCCCCACGGCGTAGACGCCGCCAGTCATCTAAAATCAGAAACTTTCCAAACTGAGTCCCACAAGGATCCATCCTATCGCCCGCACTCTTCAATCTGTACATGCACGATATAACTACACCCAATACGCCCCAAATAAACTTAGCCTCCTATGCAGATGACATAACACTCACATGCACACACCATGACCCAAAAAGAGCAACAGATCTCCTTCAACCCTATCTCAACACACTACATGGCTGGTGCACTACAAACAGACTTAATCTAACCCCAGCCAAATCCACCGCAACCCTGCTCACAAGCTGGACAGGAGAACACGAATACATCCCTCAACTCACCATAAACAACACACCCCTAACACATACACACACACCCAAAATCCTAGGAGTAACATATGATACTCATATGACATTCAAACAGCACACCACACACATTAAAAAGAAACTGACACCCAGACTTAACGCCCTCAGGTCACTTGCTCACACAAAATTTGGACACAACAAAGAAACTACCACCACAGTATATAAACAATACATAAGATCAGTGATGGAATACAAGCCCAGCCTGGGCTTCTAACCTAGCTGAAACACATCATAAGACCTTACAGACTATTCAAAACAAAGCCCTGAAGATCATTACAGGCTGCACAGCTACTGCACCCACAGATCACCTACATCAAGAAACCAAAATCCTCAAAGTCAAAGACCATCTGGACATGAGAGGCACTCAATTCCTGGCAGCAGCCTCCACGAACCAAGACCACCCACTAAACTACATGGCAACACACCCACAGACACCAAGAAATATCAAAACAACACCCAGCACACGATATCACACACAATTATTGTCCTCTCTCCCTCCCTGCCCACCCCGAACCAACTTCCAGAAGCACATCCATACTCATATCTCTCACCGATCCATCCACTCACTCACAGACAACACGCAGCTGCATGCACGACCTCCCGAAATCCATCCTTCCGAATCCTCCCTTCCTCGCGAGGACAGAGTCCACCTGGCCAGGCTGAGATGTGGACACCATCCAGCTCTCCTGAGCTATCAGAAGAGACTGGATGACTCCGTTGTCGACGCCTGCCCGGGATGTAACACAGCACCCCATACCATTAAACACATCATAGAAGACTGCATTTCACACAACCACTTACGCCAACAACACAATCTACACTCAATGAGAGCTCTGTGGGAAAGCCCGATCGTGGCCATGGCCTTTCTCAGGGACTCGGGGCTGTTCGGCCAGGCAGCTTAGGGAACAACAACAACAACAACAACAACCATTAAATTAGGTAGCTTATGTTAACTAAGAGAGAATTGTAGGTTATTTCTAAGATAAAGTGGGATGTGCTAAATTTCCTGCTATAAACATGAAAGTAAGCGAGATCTGAGCTTCATTTATTATTTAATATAAGAGAGAATGTTTATAATTAAATGGTTTATAAGTTATAAATTTATCGTATCAAACTAATGAGGACTTTATTTTATTTCAGATACTGCCAGGCGATTTAAGTCAACGAAAAACGTGTCTTTCGCCAGGAGCATTAAGGTAAATGTTATTCCATTTATTTTGATGCGAGCTATTAATCTTTACCTGGAATTACGTAACTGATTTAATATCAGCTGGGATATATTTTCGCCTCATTTTCACTCACTCGTACGTGCTTATATGACTAATTGGATAAAGATTGAATAGGAGCTGAAATTATATATATATATATATATATATATATATATATATATATATATATATATATATATATATAGTATACTGTATATATATATATATACTGTATATATACTCGAACTTTCAGGAAATCCCACAAGCCGAGAATTATTTGTGGAGTTGTCATAGCCCAGGGCGGCGTGAACCAGCCAGGGACAGAGAGAGAGAGAGCTACATAGCTACATAGAGCTACATAGATACACAGACCACACAGACCTCAAGGTCCTTACTAGGCAGTCTGGCCTTACAAACTATATATGCATATATGCATATATACACATACACACATACACATACATATACATAACATATACATAACTACACATACATATACACATACATACATACATATACACACATATATACATATACATACATATACACATACATACATACATATATATACACACATACACACACACATACACATACATGCATACAACACACATATATACAGTATATATATACATACTGTACAGTGCACACACATACATATACATTTTTTTTTTTTTTTTTTTTTTCATATCACCCCAGCCCTCTGCAGATAGAGGTCAAGCCTTCCCTTGAAAGCGTTTATTGTGTCGCTCTCCACCACTCTCGCTGGTAGTTTATTCCACTCTGTCGCCACACTGTAGGTGAAGAAACTCTTTGTGACATCTAGGTTTGCCTTTTTGGTTTTTAATTTCATTCCATTTCCGCGAGTTTGATTAGTATTGTTTAATGTGAATAGTGCATTTACATCGACTTTGTCGAAACCTTTTAGTATCTTAAAGCACTCAATAAGCTGACCCCTCAACCTCCTCTTTTTTAATGAGAACAGGTTCAATCGTTTAAGTCTTTCTTCGTATGGTTTATTTCTTAATGAGGGTATCATCTTCGTCGCTCTACGCTGTACTGACTCGAGTCTTACAATGTCCTTGATCAGATAAGGTGACCAGAACTGCACACCATATTCAAGGTGGGGCCTCACCATACTTTTGAACAGTGGCACTATTACGTTTTCATGTTTATATGTAAATTTTCGTTTAATAAAGCCCAATGCTATGTTTGCCTTATTTGCAGCTGCTATACATTGGTCGGAAGTTTTTAGGTTTTCAGATATTAGTACCCCTAGGTCTTTTACTACCGTTGCGGTTTTTATTTGTTTGCCATTCATTTCGTATTTGTATTTCATATTTCTGCTACCAACCTGCAGCACCTGACATTTATCGACATTGAAGGGCATCTGCCATTTTTTCGACCACTCTGATATCTTGTTTAAATCAGATTGCAACGCATTTCTATCATCTTCGTTCAGGACTGTATTTCCTATTTTTGTATCGTCGGCGAATTTGGAAATGGTGTTGTTTACCCCTACATCGATATCGTTAATGTAAAGAGAGAGAGAGAGAGAGAGAGAGAGAGAGAGAAGAGAAGAGAGGAAAGAGAGAGAGAGAGAGAGAGAGGAGAGAGAAGAGAGAGGAGAGAGAGAGAGAGAGAGAGAGAGAAAGATGAAGAGAGGGGGAAAGGAGAGGAGGAGGAAGAAGGAGGAGAAAAGTATAAAGAGAATATGGAGAGAATGGAGGGAGAGGAAAGACAGATAGTAGAGAGAGAGAGAGAGAGAGAGAGAGAGAGAGAGAGAGAGTCTAGGTGGGTAAAGATGAAGAGAGGGGGAAAGGAGAGGAGGAGGAAGAAGGAGGAGAAAAGTATAAAGAGAATATGGAGAGAATGGAGGGAGAGGAAAGACAGATAGTAGAGAGAGAGAGAGAGAGAGAGAGAGAGAGAGAGTCTAGGTGGGTAAAGATGAAGAGAGGGGGAAAGGAGAGGAGGAGGAAGAAGGAGGAGAAAAGTATAAAGAGAATATGGAGAGAATGGAGGGAGAGGAAAGACAGATAGTAGAGAGAGAGAGAGAGAGAGAGAGAGAGAGAGAGAGAGAGAGTCTAGGTGGGTAAAGATGAAGAGAGGGGGAAAGGAGAGGAGGAGGAAGAAGGAGGAGAAAAGTATAAAGAGAATATGGAGAGAATGGAGGGAGAGGAAAGACAGATAGTAGAGAGAGAGAGAGAGAGAGAGCAGTAGTAGTAGTAGTAGTAGTAGTAGTAGTAGTAGTAGTAGCAGTAGTAGCGATAGTAGGTCATTCTTTATAACACTATCCTCTCGTGTAACCCAAATGTGTCAGCCGCTACTAAATGGGTCAGCGTTTCATCAAGCCCCTCAATCTCCATTCCACTTAAGGGGGTCACCGTTTTTTGTTTTATCTTTCTCTCCTTTTCTCTCTTTCCCTGGCTTGTATCCATTCGGCCCCATTCAGCCAACTGTTTTAAGGCGTTTATCCCCATCCAGATGTCAATTTCTTCCTGGCGAGCGATAGCGAGCCAGCATTGTATGGAGAAATCCGGCTTCGCCGGAGAAATTTTTCTATCGAAAAATGTACAAATTTAGCTTGCTGTCAAAACAAAAATATATATATGCTGGCTCGCTACCGCTCGCCAGGAAAATATTGACACATGGATGGGGTATACATCTTAAAACAGTAGGCTGAATGGGGCCGAATGGATACAAGCCAAAGAGAGAGGGAGAGAAAGAGAAAACAAGCGAGGTGGGCTCCCTTAAATGGTAATTTCGGTTTCCTGTTCATTCACTCTTTTCGCCTACCATCCAGTAGTACTGTATATATAGACCCCACTTTAAAGTACTGTATATATAGACCCCACTTTAAAGTTGGCTACCCTCTGTTGGTCTTAATGCGGGCTAAGTGCTGGTTTAGGGGAGTTGGTGTTTATGTTGTGTGTGGGTGGGTGGGGGGGGGGGTGTGGTGGTGGGGGAGGGGGGTGTGTGTCGGTGTGTGGGTGGTTGGGTGGGTGTGGTGGTGGGGGAGGGGGGGGGGGGGTGCGTGGGTGGGGGGTTAGATTGGGTTTTTGTTATGCAAGGGTAATTTAAGTTTTTTAGTTTTGTTCTTTAATTCAGTGGTTGGGTTAGATAATTTTTAAACTATAATAGGTCAATCAATATAGGCGAACAGAGTGTATCTAACCTATGGGTGGGAACCCACCAGTTTTGCCACCTTAGTTTGGCGATTATAAGACGTTTCAGTCAATTCAGCTAATTTAATTTTTACCTAGCGAGCTTGAGCGAACATACCTTTTGAACAGGGTGTAGGAGGCAAACTAAAAATATAATTGAAAACAATGAGAACCCTCAATCATAATTATAAAAACTACACCACATTAACCCCAAAAACTTCGAATCAGCCTGTGTTAAAAGCGAAATGACCGTAAGCCATTGACTCGACCATCAATTACCCCTCTTATGTATCCAGGCTGCCGTGTTGGTTAATTAATTGGCCACCATCCATCTACCTGGCCTTACCCGAGGTGTCCAGGTATTTACGACGCGAGGGGTAGAATTGGGAGTTTAGTTACGGCGTGTGTGTGTGGGGGTAGGCGGATGGGGTTTGTGGGAGTGGGGTGGGGCGGGTGGTCATTAATTCTACCTCAGTCTCCCCTATAACTCTCGTTTTGATTTTCTTCCCTGTTATCTTCTAGTTACGTGGTTTTCACTTTTTTTTTTAATTATATCTGTCACTTTCTCTCGATATAGCCTATTATATCTGTCTCACTTTCTCTCATTTTCTCTCGATATAGCCTATTATATCTTGCTCACTTTCTCTCATTTTCTCTCGATATAGCCTATTATATCTGTCTCATTTTCTCTCATTTTCTCTCGATATAGCCTATTATATCTGTCTCACTTTCTCATTTTCTCTCGATATAGCCTATTATATCTGGCTCACTTTCTCTCATTTTCTCTCGATATAGCCTATTATATCTGGCTCACTTTCTCTCATTTTCTCTCGATATAGCCTATTATATCTGGCTCACTTTCTCATTTTCTCTCGATATAGCCTATTATATCTGGCTCACTTTCTCTCATTTTCTCTCGATATAGCCTATTATATCTGGCTCACTTTCTCTCATTTTCTCTCGATATAGCCTATCATATCTTGCTCACTTTCTCTCATTTTCTCTCGATATAGGCTATTATATCTGGCTCACTTTCTCTCATTTTCTCTCAATATAGCCTATTATATCTGGCTCACTTTCTCTCGATATAGCCTATTATATCTGGCTCACTTTCTCTCATTTTCTCTCGATATAGCCTATTATATCTGGCTCACTTTCTCTCGATATAGCCTATTATATCTGGCTCACTTTCTCTCATTTTCTCTCGATATAGCCTATTATATCTGGCTCACTTTCTCTCGATATAGCCTATTCATCTGCTTTCCCTTATATTCATATTTTGGTTATTTCCTTCGTCTCTATATCACTCTTTCTTTTGTTTCTGATTCTCATTTATATTTGTATCCTTCTCATTGTCTTGTTCTTGCTTTGCCTGTCTCCCATCTACCTTCTGTTTTCCGTGTCTCCCTTTTTCTCATGTTCTAGTTTGATTGCATTATAACCCTCTTCATTATATCATATTCCTCAATGCTCATTATCTTTGTCTTTCCCATTAGATCTCGTTTTCTTATGCTCAGTAAATTGATGGTGAACAATTAATGAAGTTGTCCACCATAAAAAAAAAGAGTACAGAACCATTCATTTTCCTGGCCTTAGTTGGTGTCCAGGTAAATTACAAGAGAGAGAGAGGGGGGGGGGGGGGGAGACGAGAGGCTTTAGTTACAATGAGTGTGTATGTAGGGGAAGGGGTAGGCTATTTTCCTCAGTCTCCCTTGTTGCTGTTGTTTTCTTTCGTTTCTGTTTTATAATTATCAGCCTTGTTATTGTTTGGTTTCATTCATAATGTATCTCGTCCTCATTCTAGTTTGGCTTAATTTACGTTTTCTCTCGTTTTTTGTTTTAGTTTGAGTTCGTTCACGTTTTATTTTGTCCTTGTGTATAGAAGGAGTTGATCCCATTTTCTTTCACCCTCGTTTTTTTTATAATGGTGTCTCATTTTTGGACTCTCATTAATGATAACTCAATTATAGAATATAATTTATGAAATAGCTTACTCAGAATACCATAGTATCTAACATATAACACACGCTACACACAAACTATAGCTATCCCAACAAGAACACTCCACAAGCAGCCCCCTTCTCACCATACATGCAACAATGCTATTCTGGAATGAACAGCCATCGAAATGTTCCGTAAGCATCAAGTGCTTCTCTACTCGTCGACCAATATAATGAAAATATGAATAATTTGTCTTTTATATAAAGGGTAGAAAATAAAGTTAAGGGGGAAAGGGTTTATTTATAGGTCGATTTTTTTTTTTTTTTTTTTTAGTTGCCTGCCTAGACCTCCATCAAACTTTAAAAAACATCCCCAAAACTCTCCTTCTAGATATATTTGTACATTTTTTCGGTAAAGATAAGTCCTGGCCTAAGACCGATTCCTCCTTAATTACAAACTCACTATCGCTTGCCAGGAAAAAATCGATACCTCAATGATTATGCACTGATGATGATGGTGTTGATTATGATGAGAATGCTGTAATAATTGGTGATGATACTGCTGGTTATAATGATTTGAATGTGATGTTAAGGCTTAGGAGAATATTAGATACATTTGTGATAAAACTGCCATTTATAATACTTTTGATGTGATGAGGTTGATGATGATGGTAATAATGATGATGATGGTGATAATAAAGATGATGATGATGATGATGGTGGTGATAATAAAGATGATGATGATATTGATGATGATGGTGGTAATAATCATTGATAATGGTGATGATGATGGTGGTGATGGTGATGATAAAGATGATGACGATGATATTAATGATGATGGTGGTAATAATAATGATGGTGATGATGGTGGTAATAATGATGGTGATAAAGGTGATGATGATGATGGTGGTGGTGATAGTGATGATACACATTATGGGAATATTGAATAAAGTTGTGATAGTAGCCCCATTTTCGACGGTGAAATTAATGATCCCAATAATTACAGCAATCACAATATAATTCATGGCTAAAACATCAGTCATATTGAACTGGCGGCGCAAGTCATTAAAACTCCCGCGGAAAACTAATTAGGGATAAATTTACCTACCCTAACAGAGAGGAAAGTTTGCTATCACGGAGTTTAGAGGTGAATTTAATGTCCGGTAAGTGGGAAATATGATGGAATGGTGCGATATTAGGGAAGCTTCTTAAATGTACAGTGTATATATATATATATACTGTATATATAGCCAGTCTTATTAAGGGGAGATTTCCACTTGAGGGATTTTTTTCTGGACCCCTTTCTCCCTCATGTTTAGCCCCATTGCTTTTGAGATTTTAAGACGTTCGCCCTATTTGTTTGGACATTTTAAGACATTTTGCCCCATTTCTGTCAATTATAAGACCTTTCGTGCAATTAAGGTGTCAATTTTTTCCTGGCGAGCGATAGCGAGCCTGTAATTTAAGAGCAACCGGCCTCCGGCCGGGAAATTTTTCTACCGAAAAATTTACAAATTTATCTTGAAAGGGGGTCTAGGGGGTGTAATTTTAAGCTTGATGAAAACGTAGGGAACAAACTAAATACCTCCCCTTAAACAAACTAAATACTTCCCCTTAAACAAACTAAATACCTCCCCTTAAACAGCTCGGTTATTTCGGCCGTGGTATTTTATAAAGAATAATAATATCAAACAATAAATAAATAAAGCCAAGCATCAAAATCGGCCGCTAACCACACCGGCCACTCAGCCATAACCCATTGACACCATTCACCCACTAACTCGGCCATGGACGTAAACGGGCACGGATAGGACGATATAGAGTATATATAATCTGTTATGGACGTATTGGCTGAGATAATGTAGTCACTTACAATATTTTGTGGACCCCCGTGTTTTTTTTTATGCAATTATAATTATCTGGATTGATTTTTGGAGGGAACTTGCTTGTCCAAAAATAGTATATATATATTTTTTTTAGTTGATGTATATAAAATTGTATTATTTGGTATTTTTGCTTGCAGATTATATACTTTTATAATTAGAAATAGGTGAGGTCCACGAATTGTTATAAGTGACTTTACTCCTATGAACAATAAGTACCCTTGTTATAGTTGTTAGTGTGTGTGTGTGTGTGTGTGTGGGGGGGGGGGGGTCTATGTGTGTGTGTGTGTTTGTGTGTGTGTCGGTGGTGTATGAGTGAGTGTGAGTGTGTGTGTGTGGGGGGGGGGTCTATGTGTGTGTGTGTGTGTGTCGGTGGTGTATGAGTGAATGTGAGTGTGTGTGTGTGGGGGGGGGTCTATGTGTGTGTGTGTGTGTTTGTGTGTGTGGGTGGTTCTATGTGTGTGTGGTGTGTGGTGTGTGTGTGGGGGGGGGGGGGGGTCTATGTGTGTGTGTGTGTCGGGGGTGTATGAGTGAGTGTGTGTGTGTGGGGGGGGGGGGGGGGTCTATGTGTGTGTGTGTGTGTGTTTGTGTGTGTGGGGGGGGGGGGGGTCTATGTGTGTGTGTGTGTGTGTGTCGGTGGTGTATGAGTGAGTGTGGGGGGGGGGTCTATGTGTGTGTGTGTGTGTGTGTGTGTGTGTGTGTGTGTGTGTGGTTGGGGGTCTATGTGTGTGTGTGTGTCGGTGGTGTATGAGTGAGTGTGGGGGGGGGGTCTATGTGTGTGTGTGTGTGTGGTGTGTGTGTGTGTGTGTGTGTTTGGTGTGTGTGTGTGGTGTGTGTCGGTGGTGTATGAGTGAGTGTGTGTGTGGTGTGTGTGTGTGTGTGTGTGTTTGGTGTGTGTGTGTGTCGGTGGTGTATGAGTGAGTGTGTGTGTGTGGCGGGTCACTTAACCAGCTGATCTATGGTCCACTTTTTGTGCCATCAATTGTTGGTTCCTTCACGGCCACCCTATTTATCTCTCAGTGGGGGGCTGCTGTTTTAGTGGCTGTTAAGGGGTGGGGGGGGGGATATATTTACTTGTATATATATATATTATTTACTTGTATATATATATATATATATATATTATTTTTAGTTTCCTTCCTAGAACTTCATCAACATACCCCCAAGCCGCCCCCCCCCCCCCCCCCTCCCCCTTTCCAGATAATTTTGTGCATTATTCGCTAGACAAATGTCTCTGCCGAAGTCCAGTTTTTAAAGCTTGATTTAGGTCTATGAGTAACTAAAAATATAATAATATACACCAACAAAAACACAACCATCCCCTTTAAGGCGATGTCACACAAGCGAGTTTTCCGGGTTTTTTTTTTTTTTTTTTTTTTCGCGGGCATTTGTAGTCTGGCAGTTTTTGAATTTAAGTTACGTAAAAATGAAACTGCTTAAGGGGAGGTTTTTAGTTGATTCCCTAGACTTCCATCAAGCTTAAAATTACTCCCCCTAAACCCCCTTTCAAGATAAATTTGTAAATTTTTCGGTAGAAAAATGTCCCGGCTGAAAGCCGGTTCCTCTTATATTACAGGCTCGCTATCGCTCGCCAGGATAAAATCGACACCTACATGGCACGAAAGGTCTTAAAATTGACAGAAATGGGTCGAAAATTCTTAAAATCGTCAAAATAATGGGGCGAACGTCTTAAAATTAGAAAAGCAATGGGGCTAAACATGAGGGAGAAAGGAGTCAAGAAACAAAAATCTCTCAAGTGGATATCTCCCCTTAACGCAATGCACCTTCGATCTACATTAGTTAAATGTTGAAATATAAAAGACTATCTGAATTTACCCTCTGACTTCCACCGTTTTTTCAGGCTATCATTAGACGATTTTATGAGCTTGGGAAGGATCTGTGGAATTAAAGAGTACTGACTATCTGAATTAGCTCTCTGACTTCCACATACCCCTCCTAATCTGAATAAAATCGTCTACTAATAGCCAGAATATACTGCCCAAACGCGTCATGATCCTCAAAGGGTTAATGTTATTCATTCGGTTTTATTTTATTTTTTTGGTTTTTTTTTCTATGTGATTGAGGGAGGCAAAAGGCATAACTGCCTATAGCGAGTGCCTCCCCCATAGTTGAAAGAGTGACAGGGCCAAAATCAAGGGACGTTCGAGCCAAAATGCCTGGACACACGGAGTTTGAAGCAATTTAAGTCATAGGAAGAGGGAAAGACTGATTCTGCTTGTGATAATCTGTGTCTCTTCTGATATAATAATTATGATGTTCATCCTTTCTCTTCTGGAACCGAATAAAGGTACTATATTTTTTTTTCCTAAGTGATGGAAAATTTCAGCCCTTGGCCGCCGATTTATCGATAAATTATGGGCAAATGTGAAACTACTCTGTCTCCATCATATGAATTCCAAGTTTTCGTTATTTACAGTATAATTCGTTATTAAACTTTCGTAATAGTTAAGTACAAAGGAGTACAAAGGAAATCAAGCAACAACAGGTCTAGTGACCCTTCTAGGCTGCTTGTCCTCCAAAACACTGAGGATCAAGTGTCCAAACAGTGGTTTAGAGTGGGTCTAAGTAATCAAGATAGCAGCTTACCTATTATTTACTGTCAGCTGGGAAAACATAGACTATAACGATATTTAATGCACATCCGCCCATTAGTAGTTGAGGAATATTGATTGTTTACACACACACACAGGCATTCCAACAGCCAAACAGATACACAGACAGACAGCGATGAACACGTAATCTTCTCGAGCTTCGTTTTGCGGAGATAACAACGACAACAGTAAGAGAGATAAATGGGACAGCTTTAAAGGGATTAACAACAATTAATGTTATAAAAAGTTGCTCATAGATCTGCTGGTTAAGGGAGTACTAATCGCTTTTTCTGGACCCCCTTCTCTCTCATGTTTAGGATATTAGTTTTGAGGTTTTAAGACGTTCGTTCCGTTAGTTTGGCGATGTTGAGGCCTTTCGCCTCATTGTTGTATCAATATTAAGACCTTTCGTGCATTTTAGGTGTCGAGGTTTCCTGGCGAGCGATAGCGAACCTCTAATTTTAGAAGGAACCGGCCTTCGGCCGGTTCTTGAAAGGGGGTCTAGTGGGTATTTTTCTAAGCTTGATGGAGGTCTAGCGAGGAAACTCAAAAATAAATATATAGATAAATAAATAGACCAAAACCAAGCACTACCCCCTTAAGGAAGACGCCAGACTCAGGATCTCACGAGCCCGGATGAAAACAAAAATGGAAAGACAAAGAAGAGTAGATATTGTAACCAACGACACAATGTTGAGTAATAAAGACAGCAGCAACATTAACCATAGTACCAACAATTCATCAACTCCTACAACAACGATGATAATAACAGAAACACCATCAACAATAACACCATCAACGATAACACCACCGCCACCACCACTAACAACAACAGTAAAGACAACAACAACAAAGATACCATCACCACTACTTTTTCTTCTAGGTGCTGGTAAGATCGCTGACTTGGGTGGCACTGCAAGGGGGGCTGCGGACGGTGGGGGCATTGGCCCAAGGGTGCAAGCCCGTGGGCTGATGATCCCCTCCCTCGCTGCCCTCACAGAAACAATATTATATCATCCCACCCTGGCCCCTTCGGGGGCCAGATTATCTGGAGCGGCTTCGGTCTGGGGAAATACAACAACAACACCACCACCACCATTACTAACAACAACACAAACAATAACAGCAACGATACCACCACCACTAACACCACCACCACCACCACCACCAACACCAACACCAACACCACGAACAACAACGATAGCAAGAACACCAATAATAAGACCACCACCACCACCACCACCACCAACAACAACAACAGAGCTTGAGGCCAATTAAATTATAGTGAAGGGAGCCACGCTAATTGACTGCAGAGAAATAAATGGAGGCAGAACTACTATCCCGAATTACACATAGAACACATAACATCAAAACTGCATACTGTATATACAACAACAACATGACAACACCAACAATAACAGTAACATCAACGACAACTACATCATCATCATCAACAACAACAACTGCTACAACATCAACAACAACAACAACAACAACAACAACAACATCTTTAACAATAACAGCTACAAACACATCATCAGCAACAACAACAACAACAACAACAACAACAACAACAACAGCACCAACAACAACATCAGCAACAACAACAACAACAACAACAACAACAAAAAACCCACCACCAACAACAACAGGTACAACATCTTTAACAATAGTATCAGCTACACAAACATCACCAATAACAATATCAGCAACAACAACAACAACAACAACAACAACAACAACCTCGAGAGAAACATCAGAGTAGCGAGTGTACCAACAGTAAATTAATGGCCCAGCCAAAAAAACCGACCCAACATACATCTACCACCCGCTAACGAACGACCTCGAACACTCCAAATTATTGTCACCCATGTATATGTGGCTGTGCGAATTTTAGGAGAGATGGGCCGTTTTGGTCTGAATCCCCTTCTCCTTCATGTTTAGCCCCATTCGTTTTCAGATTTTAAGACTTTCGTCTCGGCCGAAGGCCGGTTCTTCCAAAGTTACAGGCTCACTATCGTTCGCCAGGGGAAAAAATCGACACCTAAGAAGCTCGAAAGGTCCTAATATTGACAAAGAAATGGGGCGATAGGTCTTAAAATCGCCAAACTAATGAGCCGGACATCTTAAAATCTGAAAACTAGTGGGGCTAAACACGAGGGAGAAAGGGGTCCAGAGCTCCGGCCCATCCTCCCTTAATATCGGTCTACAGCTCCAACTTCCTTACAGAACGAAACTCGCAAGTGGTCAATTCACACGAGCACTTTCTCCGGCAATCTTCAACCAGTAACTTTAGGCTTGCAACTTATTAGGGCTGTAGGACTATTTTTTTTTTTTTTTTTTTTTTTTTTTTTTTTTTTTTTTTTTTTTTTTTTTTGGCTTGACACCCTTCTCCCTCATGTTTAGCCCCATTTGTTTTGAGATTTGAGGACGTTAACCCTATTAGTTTGGCGAATTTAAAGCCTTTCACCCCATTTTGTTGTCAATTTTAAGAACTTTCGTGCCAGTTAGGTATCGATATTTTCCGAAAAAGAAAAACAAAATCAAATATATCTCAAAGAGGTCTTGTGGGTATTTTGTTAAATCTTGATGGAGGCCTAGGGATGAAACTAAGAATAATTAAATTAAAATATACTGTAAATATAAAATATATCCCACATTCAGACTATATTGCACTGTTATCGGCAACCAGACTTAAGGTAATTATTGTCTTATAGGTGGTCCAGTTCTTATCAAAGTTTAATTCCCAAGTTAGCCTTGTCAGAGTTACCGAACGAATATTGCCGTAAAGTGCGGTCGTGTAAATCCTGATACTTGCTAACACAAACAAGTTATTCTGAGACTTTTGGAAAGGGTGGGGCGATCAAGTTTATGGGGGCTGGTGGTGACAGGCGAGGGTGGGAGAGAAAGAGTGTATGGTGTGTGTATGAGAGTGGGAGTGAGTGTATGTGTGAGAAAGTGAGTGAGTGTGTGTGTGTGTGTGTGTGTGTGTGTGTGTGTGTGTGTGTGAGTGTGTGTGTGTGAGAGAGAGAGAGAGGGAGACTCCATATAAATATGCTGTATACATAATATATATATATATATATATATATATATATATATATATATATATATATATGGAGGTAAAATCACAAATACGTGTGATCAAATTATGTAGTAAAACTCGCTAGGAAAATTGAAACAATGGAACACCAAGCTTTCGTCTATTCTCTCATTACCCTGAAGATGTCTTGAGAGAATAGACGAAAGCTTGGTGTTCCATTGTTTAAATTTTCCTACCGAGTTTTAATATATATATAAATAGATATATATATAGTAAGTCACCCTCACATCAACCACACCATCCTCATCTCCCTAGTCGTTCATTCCTCTTCCTCTTAACTTTCCTCCCTCTGAAGATGATGACAATTTAACTCTCTCTCTCTCTCTCTCTCTCTCTCTCTCTCTCTCTCTCTCTCTCTCTCTCTCTCTCTCTCTCTCTCTCTGTCATAAGTATATATCCTGCATTTACGTGGTTGAGTAGTTGAATAGTGTCCTTTAATATTGTTATGAAGAGGATAAGCTTGCAATATTTAAGTATGCTATTATATGACAGCAGATGTAGGTAAAGTATATTGAGTGCAAGTCTAACAAGTTAAATGATCTCTAGATTAACTTAGATTTAAACGGGTTTTTATATCTTTCTCTCCTTTTCTCTCTTTCCCTGGCTTGTATCCATTCGGTCCCATTCAGCCAACTGTTTTAAGACATGTATCCCCATCCAGGTGTCGATTTCTTCCTGGGGAGCGATAGCGAGCCAGCATTGTATGGAGAAATCCGGCTTCGCCGGAGACATTTTTCTATCGAAAAATGTACAAATTTAGCTTGCTGTCAAAACAAAAAATATATATATGTTGGCTCGCTACCGCTCGCCAGGAAAATATTGACACCTGGATGGGGGTAAACGTCTTAAAACAGTAGGGTGAATGGGGCCGAATGAATACAAGCCAAAGAGAGAGGGAGAGAAAGAGAAAAAAGCGAGGTGGGCCCCCTTAAAACAGGAATACCAAATGGTGTGTCTGTAACCAATAAAGGAGTACTCACAGTTGCCTACATCAATGTGTATATTTTCTGTGATGTTATAATTATATAAAAGTATTGGAGTTGTCGAAGAGTAGCTAATTGTGATAGGTCATGCTGTTAGTCCTAATATGCTTGAATTATTATTCCTCCCCTGTTATGCTGAAATTTCATTCTTTAACCGTATCGAGCAATGAATGTCGTCGACTATTTTGTCGGAACATATTAACATCCAAGCAATCAATCTGTATCAGTTTGTATTATTATTATTACAATTATTATTACTATAATTATAAAATTCAGGCCTTATTTTTACGTATTATTACTAGACTTGGGTGGAGTGCTATTCACCAGATAAACATAACAGACTTTATTCATAATTTCTGATTGCTAACCACAACCTAATTCACTATATTAAATTATTATTATTATTATTATTATTATTATTATTATTATTTGTATTATTCAGAAATTAGTACAAATTCACGTGGTGAACAATAAATATTAATGTTCTCTACCCGCAGTATGAGAATAAGTTAAAATATGAACGCGGAATACTGTGTTGCCGGCAGTGGTAAAGGTGAGGCTTAAGGGGTGTCACCGGTTTGGTTTAATCTTTCTCTCCTTTTCTCTCTTTCCCTGGCTTGTATCCATTCATCCCCATTCAGCCAACTGTTTTAAGACGTTTATCTCCATCCAGGTGTCGATTTATTGCTGGCTAGCGATAGCAAGCCAGCATTGTATGGAGAAATCCGGCTACGCCGGAGAAATTTTTCTATCGAAAAATGTACAAATTTAGCTTGCTGTTAAAACAAAAATATGCTGGGTCGCTACCGCTCGCCAGGAAAATATTGACTCCTGGATGGGGGTAAACGTCATAAAACAGTAGGCTGAATGGATACAAGCCAAAGAGAGAGGGAGAGAAAGAGAAAACAAGCGAGGTGGGCTCCCTTAAGTTCGCAGTGCTGGTGTGAATTATGCAGATGGTTGACCTCTGTTGTTCGGTGTGGAAAGTATATAGCATTTTGGTCTGTATTTACATTTGTGTGCAGTGTGTTGTTTTGTTTTTATTTGTGTGCTGTCATCTTAGTATATAAAATGTTGGTTTGTATTTAAATGTTTGTGTAGTATGGTTTGTGCAGTATGGTTTGTGCAGTATGGTTTGTGCAGTGTGGTTTGTGCAGTGTGGTTTGTGCAGTATGGTTTGTGCAGTGTGGTTTGTGCAGTATGGTTTGTGCAGTGTGGTTTGTGCAGTATGGTTTGTGCACTGTGGTTTGTGCAGTGTGGTTTGTGCAGTATGGTTTGTGCAGTATGGTTTGTGCAGTGTGGTTTGTGCAGTATGGTTTGTGGCTTGTGCAGTATGGTTTGTGCAGTATGGTTTGTGCAGTATGGTTTGTGCACTGGTTTGTGCAGTATGGTTTGTGGTTTGTGCAGTATGGTTTGTGCAGTATGGTTTGTGCAGTATGGTTTGTGCAGTGTGGTTTGTGCAGTATGGTTTGTGCAGTGTGGTTTGTGCAGTATGGTTTGTGCAGTATGGTTTGTGTGGTTTGTGCAGTGTGGTTTGTGCAGTATGGTTTGTGCAGTGTGGTTTGTGCAGTATGGTTTGGTATGGTTTGTGCAGTATGGTTTGTGCAGTGTGGTTTGTGCAGTATGGTTTGTGCAGTATGGTTTGTGCACTGTGGTTTGTGCAGTGTGGTTTGTGCAGTATGGTTTGTGCAGTATGGTTTGTGTAGTATGGTTTGTGTAGTATGGTTTGTGCAGTATGGTTTGTGCAGTATGGTTTGTGCAGTATGGTTTGTGTAGTATGGTTTGTGCAGTATGGTTTGTGCAGTGTGGTTTGTGCAGTGTGGTTTGTGTAGTGTGGTTTGTGTAGTATGGTTTGTGTAGTATGGTTTGTGTAGTATGGTTTGTGCAGTATGGTTTGTGCAGTATGGTTTGTGTAGTATGGTTTGTGTAGTATGGTTTGTGCAGTATGGTTTGTGCAGTATGGTTTGTGCAGTATGGTTTGTGTAGTATGGTTTGTGCAGTGTGGTTTGTGTAGTATGGTTTGTGCAGTATGGTTTGTGTAGTATGGTTTGTGTAGTATGGTTTGTGCAGTATGGTTTGTGTAGTATGGTTTGTGCAGTATGGTTTGTGTAGTATGGTTTGTGCAGTGTGGTTTGTGCAGTGTGGTTTGTGCAGTGTGGTTTGTGCAGTGTGGTTTGTGTAGTATGGTTTGTGCAGTGTGGTTTGTGCAGTGTGGTTTGTGTAGTATGGTCTGTGTAGTATGGTTTGTGTAGTATGATTTGTGCAGTATGGTTTGTGCAGTGTGGTTTGTGCAGTATGGTTTGTGTAGTATGTTTTGTGCAGTGTGGTTTGTGCAGTGTGGTTTGTGCAGTATGGTTTGTGTAGTATGGTTTGTGCAGTGTGGTTTGTGCAGTGTGGTTTGTGTAGTATGGTTTGTGTAGTATGGTTTGTGTAGTATGGTCTGTGTAGTGTGGTTTGTGTAGTATGGTTTGTGCAGTATGGTTTGTGTAGTGTGTTTTGTGCAGTGTGGTTTGTGCAGTGTGGTTTGTGCAGTATGGTTTGTGTAGTATGGTTTGTGTAGTATGGTTTGTGCAGTGTGGTTTGTGCAGTGTGGTTTGTGTAGTATGGTTTGTGCAGTGTGGTTTGTGCAGTGGTTTGTGCAGTATGGTTTGTGCAGTGTGGTTTGTGCAGTGTGGTTTGTGCAGTATGGTTTGTGCAGTGTGGTTTGTGTAGTATGGTTTGTGCAGTGTGGTTTGTGCAGTGTGGTTTGTGCAGTGTGGTTTGTGCAATATGGTTTGTGCAGATGGTTTGTGTAGTATGGTTTGTGCAGTGTGGTTTGTGTAGTATGGTTTGTGCAGTGTGGTTTGTGCAGTGTGGTTTGTGTAGTATGGTTTGTGCAGTGTGGTTTGTGTAATGGGTTTGTGCAGTATGGTTTTGTGCAGTGTGGTTTGTGTAGTATGGTATGTGCAGTGTGGTTTGTGCAGTATGGTTTGTGC
This sequence comes from Paralithodes platypus, assembly GCA_032716605.1. Taxonomy (NCBI): domain Eukaryota; kingdom Metazoa; phylum Arthropoda; class Malacostraca; order Decapoda; family Lithodidae; genus Paralithodes; species Paralithodes platypus. Next base: position 11,839,168 of record CM064483.1, on the reverse strand, counting down.
AGTGTGGTTTGTGCAGTGTGGTTTGTGTAGTATGGTTTGTGCAGTGTGGTTTGTGTAGTATGGTTTGTGCAGTGTGGTTTGTGCAGTATGGTTTGTGCAGTGTGGTTTGTGTAGTATGGTTTGTGCAGTATGGTTTGTGCAGTGTGGTTTGTGTAGTATGGTTTGTGCAGTGTGGTTTGTGCAGTATGGTTTGTGCAGTATGGTTTGTGCAGTGTGGTTTGTGCAGTATGGTTTGTGTAGTATGGTTTGTGCAGTATGGTTTGTACAGTGTGGTTTGTGCAGTGTGGTTTGTGCAGTATGGTTTGTGCAGTATGGTTTGTGCAGTATGGTTTGTGCAGTGTGGTTTGTGCAGTATGGTTTGTGCAGTGTGGTTTGTGTAGTATGGTTTGTGCAGTGTGGTTTGTGCAGTATGGTTTGTGCAGTGTGGTTTGTGCAGTTTGGTTTGTGCAGATGGTTTGTTTTATTTCTTTTGTGTGCAATTTTTTTTTTTTTAGGCGTTTGTTATTATTTTTATATTTATTGTTGTTATATTATTATTATCATTAGTATTGTTATTATGACATTAGTAGTAGTAGTAGTAGTAGTAGTAGTAGTAGCAGTATTCTATTATTATTATTATTATTATTATTATTATTATTATTACTGTCCAGAATAATACAGTTGGTTCGACCTGTGTTGTTTGGGATAGAAATTGTATATATTTCTTAATTGTGTTGTGTTGCAATGCTCTCTTTCACCCCGTATATGGTTTTTTTTTACTGGAAAATGTAGGCCGCTATATGCTCGATTTTTTGCGAAGTGTTTTTTTTATTTTTATATACTATATACGTGTCATCCATCGTGTTGTGGCATTTTTTTTTTTTTAAATTGTGTTTTTTTCATATATATTTTTATATATCGCCATTTTTATATTATTATTATAGTTATTATTATTATTATTATTATTATTAGTAGTAGTAGTAGTAGTATTAATATTATTATTAATATTATATATTTTGATTATAGTTATTATTTATAATTGTTTTATTATTATTATTATTATTATTATGTTAAGTTTAATTACTAACAGGTATATTATTGTTTAATTCAAATTATTTATCTCTCTCTCTCTCTCTTTCTCTCTCTCTCTCTCTCTCTTGCATATGATAAATAGGTCATCAACAAAAATTAAAGGTGAAACAGGAAAATTGATTTATCCATCAATAAATGTGCTGATAATAAAAACGTGAATACAATTATTTAATAGATGGGAAGGAAATGTATTACAATATTAACATATAGGTGATTAAAGAAATGTTTACTATAACAGATAGGAGTGAGGAAGGAAATGTATTACAATTATTAACAGATAGGAGTGAGGAAGGAAATGTATTACAAATAACATAATTGAGGAAGGAATGTATTCTATTAACAGATAGATAGGAAGGAAATGTATTACAATTATTAACAGATAGGAGTGAGGAAGGAAATGTATTACAATTATTAACAGATAGGAGTGAGGAAGGAAATGTATTTAAATTCAACCATGTTCTTCCTTTGAATTATATTTATTATGAAACGAAGACAATAAATCATTATTGTCTGCTGAGCCTATATCGGTCATATGATTTACGAGAATTTCATATCCTTCTCAATATACGATAACTAAGTTCTTCCTTGTATTCTGGTTACCATTAGACGGTTTATTTTGGTTTAGGAAGGTCGATATGTCGGAGGTAAAAGGTTAATTAAAATACTCTGTAGCCTTTGACTCCTAGAGATAGTCTCTAAACTGCATCATGTCGCCAATTGATAAACAAAATAAATTGTTTAATAACGTCATAAGTAGTCTAGGGGGGGGGGGGGGGGGGGGGGGGTGGGGGGGGGGGGGGGGGGGGCGGGTTTGGGGGTGAGGGGGGGGGGGGAAGGGTGGGGGGGGGTTTGGTTCCCTTTCTCTCCTCTCCCACGCCTTAGATCCCCATTAGTTTTTTGTGATTTGAAAAGCAATAGTTTAAAGGGACATTTGCCCCTATCATATCATTTCGGGTGTGTAGGTTGTTCAGATTTTTTTCCCCTGGCGAGGCGATATGGCGCGAGAGGAGAAGGAACCGGACGAATTTTTCCTAATCTATTCTAAATTTATTTTTTTTCCCTTAAAACCGCCAAAAATACACAAATATATCTCGATGGGGGATCTTGGGGTATTTTTAAAAGTATGATGCAGGTTTATTGAGGGCGAACTACTATCTCTATATATATAATATATAATAATATATAAATATTAAGTAATATATATATATATATATATTATTATTAATTAAGATATTATACTACAATAAATGAATAACTACAAATCTCCCCTCATTATGTTACTATGAACAGGGAGAACAAGGGAATTAGGGAAGTTTACCACAGACCATTGTGGACAGATAAGACCAGGAAAAAAGAAATAACCCCCCTCCGCACGATCACCTAAATTCTAAGAGAGGGGACAACGGCACATTAAACCAAGCAGGGGGTTCATTAAGGATGGGGGGGTTTTTTGTTTGTTTTTTTTTATTATAATCTTTTTCTCATCTTTCTCAACTCCGTCTCTCCTCTCCGCGTTTCTGGCTTTTAAGTTCCATTCGTCCGGCACCTCGGCCCCATCGTCGGCGGGGGCCCCATTCTAGGAGCCTACGGTGTTTTAAGATACGTTATGTTTCCTGGCGAAGCGGGAGGGGCGGAGCCAGCATATAATATAATTTTTTTTTGTTGATAGCAAAGCTAAATTTGTACATGAGTTCGATAGAAACAATGTCTCACTCCGGTCGAGACGGGGCGGGAGCCATAATATCCCTCCATATATACAATGCTGGCTCCTGTCGCTCCCGCCATGAATAAATCGCCACCTGGAGCTGGGATAAAACGTCTTAAAACAGGTAGGGCGGCTGAATTGGGCCGAATGGATACATGCTAAAGAGAGAGGGAGAGAAAGAAAAAAAAAAGCGAGGTGGGCTCCCTTAACAAGAAGTGATGGAGTGGAAGCAGGGAAGAAACAACACAATTTTTCTGGGTATCTCCGCCAGGCCTCGACAGTAGAATGATACGATGCCTGATGATTAATTTATGCTAAACGTAACGTTTCCAATACAGTGGCTTCCCTCCTTCATATGGGGTTTATATTACATTCTGTTCGTCTTAATATATTCTATTCTGTCTACTTTTATATTCATCTGTCTGTCTGCTTTGATTATTCATTCCTGCTGTCTACTTTATATACTATGCTGTCTACTTTATGATATTCAGTCCTGTTCTGTATACTTTATACGATTCATTCTGTCTACTTTATCTTGCATTCTGTCTACTTTATAATTCATTCGTCACTTGTATATTCATTCGTCTACTTATAATTTCATTCTGTCAAACTGTCTACTTTATATTCATTCTGTCTACTTTATATTCATTCTGTCTGCTTTATATTCATTCTGTCTAATACATCTTTCAATATTCATTTCGTCTACTTATATACATCTGTCTACTTTAGATTCTCGTCTACAGCTGTTCATAATTCATTTTGTCTACTTATATACATTTTGTCTACTTATATACATTTTGTCTACTTATATACATTTTGTCTACTTTCAATTCTACACATCTGTCTACTTTATCTTCTTCTGTCCTAATTTATTATTCTGTACAATTCTGTCTACTTTATATTCATTCTGTCTACTTTATATTCATTCTGTCTACTTTATAATTCTGTTACATACTTATGTCTTTTATTCTCTGTCTACTTTATTCTCTGTCTACATATCATTTGTCTATTATCTTATGTTACTTATATATGGATACTATATTCATTTGTCTACATACATTTGTCATTATATTTATCTCTACTTATATTCTGTCTACTTTATATTCATTCTGTCTACTTTATATGCATTCTGTCTACTTCCCCCCCCCCCAAAAAAAAAAGGAAAAGAGGGAAAAAGAAAAGAAAAGAAAATAGTAAAAGTGGGGATTGGGCCTGTAAATAGATAGATAGATAGATAGATAGATAGATAGATAAATTGCTAGAATTTTCTAAGTATATTTTTATCAAGTCTGTCAGGCATTTTGACAGTCTACTCTGGGTACCACTAGACTATTGTATACAGTTTAAGAAGGATCTGTGGGAATTATAAGGGTGAACACTAACTCCATTAACCCTCTAACTTCCATATACCCTGCCTAAGCTGTATATAATCGTCTAATAATACCCGGAACATAGAACAGAAATGTGCATTGGTTCTTGAAAGGGGTAAGAGAGTGAAAAATCTAAATCTTCAGTTCAGAAACTACTAAAATAGAATTGTGTAAATGTAAAAGGAAATCCCTGAAAATCAATTCCTGTAATTCTGTCCCTAAAGAATAATTGCACGAATTTTGTTTTATTCTATTTATTAGTTCAATATAATTATATCATATATTTTTACGTCGGGAGAACATTTTTCTTTGGTAACAATATTGCCATCCCCACCTAAATTATCGAAAAAAGAAAGTTAGAAATTTTAATGGTTGAGTTTAAAATAATTCCTGAAACTGCACTCGAAATATGTAAAAGTGATCGTGCTTGTCTAACAAAAAAAAATCTCTATGCATCTTTAGTCAAAGTTGGGAGTGGGCTTGTCTGGTTC
>CM064483.1:11825660-11834431 GCA_032716605.1 Paralithodes platypus | reverse complement strand
AACTAAAAATAAAAACTCTCCTAAAGGCATAGCCTTAATGAAAACAGAAGGTTTTACCCACATCAGACAACATTATTACAAAAGGGTAAATTCATAAGCTCACTTTCTGTATTTATATAAACCAATGAGAGTATTAAATAATTTTACTCGTGTACGTCACTTGTCCTAAGTTTAGTTCTTGGCATCTGCACAGTGACAGCGGTGAAGCCTCGTGATCTAGAAATCTGCGGTTCGAATCCCAATTCGGCACGAGACAAATTTATGTAATTAATGGAATTCTCTGATCATGATGATGGCTGTCTAAAAGCATACCTGTAAGTTGAAGGACGGAACAATATGATACGGAATTAAAACCTCGCAATATCTCTTAGTATCCTGGGTTCGAGTCCTCGGAGTGCCACATGTATTTGTTGATTTCATTAATTGAGTTTAGATGTGAAGTTGGTTGGTGTAAAAAACATAATAATTCACTTGATTCTCCCCCTTCAAGTGCTCTGACATGTGACGGTCCCTTCTTCATTAAATACCCCTCTCAAATCCTGACAACCCTCTCATCACGATTATTAAGACCTTCCCCCTCTCCAGTGTCACTCATTGTTACGTGTCCTTCATTATACTCTCCAGCTCCTGACAGACCCTTCCCAATTATTTTGTTAGGCGACGGTGTCACACGAGCGCTTATTCCCTCAACGTTTATCCTCAACACTGGTCTGGCAGCTTATGAGGTCAACATTTTAAATATTTTGGTTGCCTAAATGCATCTACCAGCAATCTAGTTTCCGATACCAGTGCAAAATATTCAAGAAATGTTGACAGATTTGTTTTGATCATTGAACGATGACCATGAAAGCTCTCGTATGATACCGGCTTTAGACGACGGTACGCTGTCAAAATCGTCCATCTCCTGTCCGTGCCCCGTGTCCCGTGTCCGAGATCTGGGAGTCAAGTTACTCAAGGGCTATCTTAACCCTTATAATCAGGCGACGATAGTTTACTTTAAAATGCTACTGCCAGATGATTTTATTCAGCTCTGGATTTACATCAAGAAAGTTAATGGATGCAAACTATCTCAACTGACCTTTTGACTCTCACAGTCCCAGAGGTCCTTCCTAAGATGCATACAATCCTTTGGAGGCTTTCACAACAAACATAAAATAAATGGAGTCATCTTATTGACAGGAGTGACAGGAGCTATTTTAATAACTTAATAAATGTCCGTTCTTAACAGCACTCACCCTCCAACGAAATTAGTGAAAGCATGTGATCCTCCTGGGATTCGAATCCAGGACATCACACAGAGAAGTTAAACGCTCTAACCATTACACCGCCAAGACAGGTAAAGGTTCAGTATATAATTGTCAACCCACAACCTTAAGGAGGGGGGTGACCTGTTTTTGTGCTGTCCTTTTCTATCTTTCTCTGGCTTGTATCCATTTGGCCCCATTCAGTCTACTGTTTTAAGACGTCTATCCCCATCCAGGTGTAATTTTTTTACTGGTGAGCGGTAGCGAGCCAGCATATTTTTTATTTTTGTGTGACAGCAGGCTAAATTTGTACATTTTTCGACAGAAAAAATGTCTCCGGCGAAGCCGGATTTCTTCATATAATGCTGGCTCGCTATCGCTCGCCAGGAAGAAATCGACACCTATATGTGGATAAACTTCTTAAAATAGTTGGCTGAATGGGGCCGAATGGATACAAGCCAGAGAAAGAGAGAAAAGGGCAGAAATAACAAAAAGCAGGTCACCTGCTTTTTATGGACCTCCTTCTCCCTCGTGTTTAGCATATTAGTTGAGATTGTAAGACTAAGTTTGGCTATTTTAATACCTTTCGCCCCATTTCGTTGTCAATTTCAAGACCTTTCGTGCCATTTAGGTGTCGATTTTTTCCTGGCGATCGATAGCGAGCCTGTAATTTTAAGAGGAACCAGCCTTCGGCCGGAACATTTGTCTATAGAAAAATGTACAAATTTATCTTGAAGGGGGGTCTAAGGGGTGTGTTTTTAAGCTTGATGGAGGTCTAGCAAGGAAACTAAAAAATATATATATAATATATACATATATAGACCAAAAACCAATCAGTACCCCCTTAATCTGAAAACGTTTATGGTATCGGGAACTGCACTATTCTAACCAAACCAAGCCGAATGCAAAAGGGGTCGCAAACTGAATGGTGAACGAAGCAACCGGATAACAAGACCCATTGCTTGCGATCAACCCGAGAAAATGCGACCATTCCAGTAGCAGTTAGGCTACTATATTGGTGGCTACTAAAACTGCTCTCTCGCTCTCTCTCTCCTCACTTATTACCAAAAAGATATAAACAAGCTAGAACGAGTTCAACGTAGAGTTACCAAAATGATACCTAGCCTAAAGAACAAACCATACGAAGAGCGTCTTAGAGAATTAAATCTATTTCCTTTAACCCAGCGCAGATTAAGAGGCGACTTAATTCAAGTGTTCAAAATCATCAAAGGCATCGACAATATGAACTGTAGTAAGTACTTCACTATCGACCAATCTAATTACACGCGGGGAAACGGTCGCAAAATTATTGGTAAATCTTTTAACTCGCACGAATCTAAGAATTTCTTCTTCAATCGAGTTGTCAACTTGTGGAATGGGCTTCCCCGAGACGTTATAGACTGCAAGCACCGTTGATTCATTTAAAATTCCGCCTAGACAAATATCTCGCATCAAACCCGCGACTGACTGCGTTTGTAAATGAATAACTTTATCCTCCCCTCAGTTACTAACCCATATGTCCCCTACTAACTTCCTAGTCCTGCCACGTTAGTGGCAGGGCAGTAGTTTCCTTTCCTATGTTCCCTTACCCACTCTAAACCACTGTTTGGACACTTGATCCTCAGTGTTTTGGAGGACAAGCAACCTAGAAGGGTCACTAGACCTGTTGTTGCTTGATTTCCTTTGTACTCCTTTGTACTTTGTACTTCCGTATTCCCCACCCCTCTGTTGGCTTCGTTAAACTTATGTCCTATATCTATCTGTCTGTCTCTCTCTCTCTCTCTCTCTCTCTCTCTCTCTCTCTCTCTCTCTCTCTCTCTCTCTCGCTACTTTACTGTCCTATTCTTCTACTATAAACTGTCCCTGTCTAGTAGTATTAAGAGCGGACCACCTAGTTGGGACGGCAAGGTCTGTGTGGTCTGAGTATCTGTGTAACTCTCCTCACTCCCGCATTCACCCACCCCTCTGTTTGCTTCGTTAAACTCATGTCCTACTCTGTTTTGCTCTCTGTCGCTCTCTCTCGCTCTCTCTCGCTCTCTCTGTCTCTCTCTTTCTCGCTCTCGCTCTCTCTCTCTCTCTCTCTCTTGGCTGATACGAGTTTAATGTATTGGTGATGAAAATGGTGAATACTGTAGTTTATCCAAAGCAGAGATCATACCGTACTACTGTTGCTGGAGAAGACTAGCTAATGGGATACAGAAACATGCTTGATGAAAAAGCAAAGAAGGTAACCAGAGGAATTAGGTATATTACGAGAAAGATATATATATATATATATATATATATATATATATATATATATATATATATATATATATATATAGAGAGAGAGAGAGAGAGAGAGAGAGAGAGAGTGTGAGTGAGTGAGTGAGTGAGTGAGTGAGTGAGTGAGTGAGAGAGAGAATGTGAGTGAGAGTGAGTAAATATGTAACAGTGAGATTGAATAATGAGTGTTTGTATGTGTGCGTGCGTGTATGTTTGTATGTATGTATATATGTATGTATGTATGTATGTGTGAGTGGGTGTGTGTTTGGGTGTTTAAGAGTGTGTATGTATATGCGTGAAGGTGAGAGTGTAGGATATGTCAAAGAGCTGCCAGTAAGAGCAATAATTAAGAACATAAAAATAGAAGATTAAAGCCCAAATCACACAAACACTATTAAGGGTGAATTTCCCTGGAGTGCTTGCATTCCAGTAAAAAAATAAAAATAAAATATAATAAATAAATAAATAAATAATAATAATAATGATAATAACACTAATAATAATAATAATAATTATAATAATACTGTATATATATAATATATATATATATATATATATATATATATATATATATATATATATATATATATATAGAGAGAGAGAGAGGGGGGGGGGGAGAGCGCAATAATAAATCAACAAATTATACTGAATGAACGAACGAACAAAATGAACTGCACTACATCAAAGTCATTGCCGATGAATGTAAAAGGCGAAAACTCAAAAAAAGTGCAAATAAAACACAAAACAAAATATATAACACTATAACTAGTCAGAAATGCAAATAAGACACAACAAATAGTCATCTTATTGAAAGGCGTTACAAGTACTATTTTAACCCATAATCAACAACTTTACTCTCCCTCACTCTATCTTCCAATCATCCTATGGCTTAAACTGCTTCAAACTCCATGTGTTCAGACAGTTTGACTCTAACGTACCTTGAATTTAGCTCCCTTTCACTCTTTCAACTTTGGCGAAGCACTTGTTACAGGCAGCATTGCCTTTTGTCTCCTTCATATACATAGGAAAAATAAGTAAATAAATAACTATTTAAATATAACCTAACAGACTCTGTCTCAAGCTTTAAAAAAATACCACAAAGACCCCCTTCCAAGATAAATGTGTACATTTTTTGGGTAGAATATTGTCCCGGCCAAAGGTCGATTCCTCCAAAATTGCAGGCTCGCTTTCGCTCGCCAGGAATAACATAACACCTAAATGGCACAAATGGTCATAAAACTGCCACAGAAATGGAGCGAAAAGTCGTTAAATCACCAAACAAATGAGGCGAACATCCTAAAATCTCAAAACTAATGGGGCCTAAACATGAGTGGGAAATGGGCTCCCAGACAAAACACTCTCTATAGTGAAAATCACCCTCCTAACCAATTCGGGAAGGTACTCGAGAACAGCTGCTGGACCATTCATGTTGTTAAGGGGGGAGGTAGTCGCTTTTTCGGCACTTCTTCTCCCTCGTGTTTAACCCCATTAGTTTTAAGATTTTAAGACGTTCGGACGATTTTAACATCTTTTGTCCCATTTCGTTGTCAATTTTAAGACCTATTGTGCCATTTAGGTGTCGATTTTATTCCAGGCGAGCCTGTAATTCTAAGAGGAATCGGCCTTCGGCCGCAACATTTTTCTACCGAAAAATGTACAAATTTATCTTGTAGGGGGTCTAGGGGGCCTTTTTCTAAGCTTGATGGAGATCTAGCGAGGAACGTATAAAATAAATGAACAGATGAGTTAATAGACCAAAACCAGCCACTGTCCCCTTAAGTAAATCTCGACATACTATCGTTAAGTCTCTTCTTCCGCTTAATTAAGGGTTAAGAGATAATACTGAAAGACGCCCATGGTACTAAAATCCAGAGGCCTTGAACCATTTCGGGAAAGTACTCCGAACGCTGAGGCCATTCCACTTTTCGCCCGAAGATTGACTGTACTTAAGGGGGGGGGGGGGGAGAGCTTACTCCCTAGACCTCTATCGAGCATTAAAAAAAGACCCTCAAGACCCCCCCCCCCCACTCCCCCAACCCTTCCGAGATAAATGTGTAACTTTTTTTCGGCAGAAAAATGTATCGGCTGAAGGCCGATTTAGCCTAAATTACAAGTGCTCTATCGCTCGCCAGGTAATAATCGCCACCTAAATGGTACGAAATATCTACATATTGGGAAATAAATGGAGGCGAAAGGTCTTAAAAGCGCCAAAATAATGGGGTGAACGTCTAAATATTTCAAAACTAATGGGGCTAAACATGAGTGAGGTCCATGAGGGAGTCAAGACAAAAAATCCCCTCAACTAGTGTACATTCGAGTAGGTAAAGTTACTTTACTAATAAAAAAATAAAGAGCGAGAACGCCCCCAAAAGAAGGTTGTTGTTGTTGTTGTTGTTTTTATATTTTAAACTAGGCGACGAAAATAAACTTAACATAGGTAGATAGATTAGGTTAAGTAAAATAATTAAACGTTAAATTTCATTAGGTTACGTTACCTTGAGTTATTTTACAGTTACATTTTGAGAAGAAAAAAAAATAGATCCCCTACTAGATTAGCAAAATAAAGCAAAATATGCTAAGATTAAATAAATCAAATTATGTTAAGATTAAATAATAATAATAATAATCGTCTGGTTACTTATATAGCGCCCGTATCTCCTCCTTCGAGGATTCACAAGCGCTTGGCTTTCTTCTACCAGAGACCATTACCCATCCCCCTTGCTCATGGGGAGATGGTAACCGCCGGCTGTATCCCAGAAAAGCTTTTCAATCTGAGCGGGGATTAAACGCGAGACCTTCAAGATGGGAATCAGGTACGCTATCAACTGAGCCAGCCGGACGGCTATATGTTAATATGTTAAGATTAAATAAAGCAAAATATGTTAAGATTAAATTAAACAAAATATGTTAAGATTAAATAAAGCAACAGGCTAGATGAAATTCATTTACTTTGCGCTGTTTTTTTATCGAGATCGTCCGGAGAAAAAAGTAACGCAATTGCAAGGTTCCTGAGTTACCATACTTCCGGCATACGCACCCGGCTAATCGCTTCATTCGGCCGTAAACACCGGATCACGAGGGAAACCAGACGGATAAAACGGCTCCTATTTTAGAACCCGCCCGGAGATTTCCCAACCTCTTTTGCAATTAAGTTGTGGGTCCGGATGCGGCAGTAAATTCTAGACCGCGGTTCACGGAAGTTGGGAAAAGGTGAATGGGGAGAAAATGGCCATAATTTTGGAGCAAGGGATTGGCATGAATGGCGCGGTGAGGTTCCATGGATACTTGTAAACAATAATTCCCTATTGGATGATTACTAATAATACTGTTAATTTTAAATGCGGTGAAGGTTACAACGGCTGAGAACTCGATTACCTTATTGTTGTTGCTATGTCCACAAGACGAAGTTTGCGGAGATCATGTGATCGTTACTGTCTGTTTGTGTGTCGGTTTGGAAGCAGGATTTCTTAAAACCTAATGGACACAAAAGAACTTCGTCAGTACCTTAATTTTGATACAAGAATAGAAACAATTAACTTTGGCCAACATCCGCCAATACATAAATAAATAAATACATAAATGAAAAAAAAAAAAAAAAAAATTAACAAAACCAGCCACAAACCAAATTGTCAGTGGAATAAAGTGGCCACGGACCCAAATGATCCATCATATTCTAATGATCGGCCCTTATCGACCGTAAAGCAAAATTAACACAAACCTGAACACAAAATGAACACGGTTCATTGTTCGATGGACTCAAAAATTCAAGAATACAAAACAATCATTCTTGACTACAAGGTTTTCTTCCTATGCTGAATGAAAGTGTCTCTTTTCAGCCAGGAATAAAATAATCTTATAAAAGTTGCTAGATAGAGAGTTAAGGGGAGGTTTTTAGTGTGTTTCCTAGACTTCCATCAAGCTTGAAATTACACCCCCATGACCCCTTTCAAGATAAATTTGTACATTTTTCGGTAGAAAAATTGTCCCGGCCGAAGGCCGGTTCCTCTTAAATTACAGGCTCGCTATCGCTCGCCAGGAAAAAATCGACACCTAAATGGGACGAAAGGTCTTAAAAGTGACATAAATGGGGTGAAAGTTCTTAAAATCGCCAAACTAATGGGGCGAACGTCTTAAAATCTCAAAAGCAATGGGGCTAAACATGAGGGAGAAAGGGGTAAAGAAAAAAATCCCTCAAGTGGAAATCTCCCCTTAAAGACACTCCCCCAAAGTACCAAGTCGTGAGGATCAAAGCCGGAAATAATCTGTGTTCTTCACCTCCAACACTGCACTAAAAGCTTTCTCCAAAATTGCGTTGCTTCCGTAATTAACAATCAAGCATAGTAATTTCCCTTGCTTGCTCGCAAATAATAAACACACATTTATTTCTGCACAATATATTATCTTCATTATTTAACATTATATTCATCCATCTTTGCTCGCTTCCTTAATCAACAAAACATTAATATTCTCTCTCTCGCTTTTACTCTCCATCAATGCATAAATCACTTACTGTAATCTCCTTTTAATCTAGCAGCACCTTGTTCTATTTATTTCTTGGAGACGTTATGCTCGCTCTCTCTCTCTCTCTCTATTTCCGGTACTGTCAGGCCCCCACTCTCCACTTTAGATCAGCCTGTCTCTCCGCAGGATTCCTACCCCATTTCCTTTTCTCTTTTTCACAAACATTCTCTCCTTTTCCCCCCCTCTCTCGCTAGATCAGCTGTCTTTCCCCTGGACCCGCAACCCATTTCCCGTTCTCTTTCTTGGACGCGTTTTCTTTGCGGTCACTCCGTTTTCTTTGCGGTCACTACGTTTTCTTCCATTTCGCGGCCTGTCCTCTTAATATCAGTGTCCTTTTCGGTGTAACTTCTGTGATATTTTCTTTCTTTTTCGGATATACTGGGCATAGACGTTGGTTATGTATACAGCATTATGAACGGGGAAAACACAATCTTTGAGACACGTAGCCTACACGAGACACTGTATAGAATTTACTGTATAGATATTTATGGCCACGACTGTAACAGATTTGTACTTAATCGTGTTCTTTTTCCCAGCTTGGACCTTTCGCGGAGTGCTTTGGTAAACAATCCGCACTGATTACCTCTTAGATTTATATTCTCTCATGGACTCTCACTCGCAAATACACACACTCACACTCACACTCCCCCTCCCCCTCCCTCTCCCTCTCTCTCTCCCTCCACCACCTCATTTGGGTCGTAAGGTCTGTGTGGCCAGTGTGTCAATGTAAATCTATGTAAA
>CM064483.1:11713160-11820660 GCA_032716605.1 Paralithodes platypus | reverse complement strand
CCGCTTCAATTTTGTTTCCAACGAAAATACAAAAGAATAACATAAATGGTGAAATACAAAAGAATAACATAAATGGAGAAATACAAAAGAATAACATAAATGGAGAAATACAAAAGAATAACATAAATGGAGAAATACAAAAGAATAACAAATGGAGAAATACAAAAGAATAACAAATGGAGAAATACAAAAGAATAACAAATGGAGAAATACAAAAGAATAACAAATGGAGAAATCCCTTAATAGGTGCTTTGTGCTTCTATGGGTCACTTACACATGCAACACACGGTTATCGTATATATATATATCCAAACTCTCCCAATAATAGAAAAATGTCCAAACTTTTCCAACAACAAAGAAATAGCCAAACTCTCCCAATGATAAAGATATTAGTAACACTCATCCAATACTAATGAAACAACCAGTCTCCCAATAACAAACATATAATAATACAGAAATAGCCCAAGTATAATCAGTAATGTAATAAAGTAATAGCTAAATTATACACAATATCCAAACTCTCATATAATGACAAATTGCAAAATTCTTTATAAAACAGCCAAAAATCACTTCAATAACACAATAACAAAAAAGCAACTAAGCTATCGCAATGCAAGCTTAATAAAACTATGACAAAACAAAAACTAAACTCACTCCAATAACAACGAAACCACTAATCTCTCACAATGACAAGCTTAATAAAACTATGAAAAAAACAAAAACCCAATAACAACGAAACCACTAAGCTCTCACAATGACAAGCTAAATGACAATCACAATCACAATGACAATCACAATGACAAGCTACTGTACCACGTAGGGCACGTGGTACCCGTCTTGCAACTCAATCCCACCCCTACTCTGTGCAACTCTCCAACCCAAGAGTGAAACGTTACTCTCAAACTTTCTTCTACTCAACAGCTGAGCTCTGGAACTCTCTCCCAGAATCAGTCTTTCCCTCTTCCTATGACTTAAATTGCTTCAAACTCCGTGTGTCCAGGCATTTTGGCTCGAACGTCCCTTGATTTTGGCCCTGTCACTCTTTCAACTATGGGGGAGGCACTCGCTATAGGCAGTTATGCCTTTTGCCTCCCTCAATCACATAGAAAAAAATAAAATAAATAAAAAATAAAACTATGAAAACATAACTAAGCTCACTTCAATAATAAATAAATGGACAAACTCTCTCCATTGATGACACCGGCTACAGGTAATACGATTTAGGCACAGGTATGCCAAGTGGAAACAAGCGGTGTCACACGAGCGCTTTTTCCGACAATTTTCGATGAGCAAGTTTTTTTTTCTCGTGATATTTGGAGGCTTTTTTTACATTGAGATCGGAAACTAGACTGAAGGTAGATTATGCTAGGTGGCGGATTTCGGATAAAACTGACATTTTAAGGGGAGATGGTTCACATTTTGGGTGATTTTTGCATGTATTAATTATATTTCTAGTTTCCTCCCTAGACCTCCATCAAATTAAAAAAAAACATCCATTAGATCCCCCTTCTAGATAAATTTGTAAATTTTTCGGTAGAAATGTTTCCCAGCCAAAGGCCGGTTCCTCCAACATTACAGGCTCACTATCGTTCGCCAGGGGAAAAATCTACACCTAAAATCCTAAATATCACGAAAGGTCTAAATATTAACGAATAAATGGGGCGAAACGTCTTAAAATCGACTAAGTAATGGGGCAAACATCTTAACATCTGAAAACTAATGGGGCTAAACATGAGGGAGAAAGTGGTCCAGAAAACCGGCCCATGTCCCCTTAAGCCGGCCAGACTACAATTGCTCGTAGAAATTGACGGAAAAGGAAAAATAGCTCGTGTGACATCACCTTAACCCCCCCAGACAGATTATATTAACTTACTTACGGGTTGGCAGAGCGCCTGGTATTTCCCCCACAACAGTTAGAAGTCAGGGGAATTTTGTGTTGCCATCAACTGACAGATTATGATCTAACTTACCTAACTTACTGAGCTCAAAATGACACAAAAGCATCATATAACTTATTATTGAGCTATTTCACTAAGTTCATATGACGCGATCGTGTCATATGATACTTTTGGGCGAAACCGCCATATGACACGATCGCGTCATATGAGACGGAGGAGAGGGTTAAGGGGACAGTGGCTGTTTGTTTGGTCTATTAATTCATTTATTCACATATTGTGTTGTTTTACTTTCCTCCCTAGACCTCCATCAAGCTTAGAAAACACCCCTTAGACCCCCCTTCAAGATAGACTTGTACATTTTTCGGTAGAAAAATTTCCGACCAAAGGCTGATTCCTCCTAAAATTACAGGCTTGCTATCGCTCGACAGACAAAAATCGACACCTAAATGGCACGAAGGGTCCTAATATTAACAAAGAAATGGGGTGAAAGGTCATAAAATCCTCAAACTAATGGAACCAACGTCTTAAAATCTCAAAACACGTGGGGCTAAACATTAGGGAGAAAGTGGTCCAGAAAACCGGCCCATCCAGCCGATATACAAAGGGAAAGGCGATAACAATTGCATCAGAGGGCAGAGGGGTTCGTTGTGGCAAATAAAATGGTATTGAATAAATGTGTATATATTTTTCATTGACCAGAGTGTGTGATATAAACTTCCATTGTATAATATAAAAACCTACTGGTAAACTAAGCTTCTGCAATCGGATAAACTCTTCCCATCACACCTCATTCTTAATAGACAGACAGATATAGATAGATAGATATATAGATAGATACATACATAAATACATACATACATACATACATACAGTAGATATACATATGTACATTGATAGATAAATATATATATATATATATATATATATATATATATATATATATATATATATATATATATATATATATATATATATATATAGATATTACAAAATCTTTCACGTAGGTTTTTTATTTAATACGATGGATCATAAAATATTTATTTAAACATTTATATAATTACGACGCGAACATTTTCTTGCTAACATCCATACTGATATCATTCATGTTTCCTACCGCTATATTTAATTTTCTTGCGCTACAATATTTTGTTATTCTTATGCTGATTGGCATACCTGCGATATATCTTCAGAGAACAATCAAGGAAATTTTGATATTATTTTTATACGAATTAACATTATCAATTAAATGGTATCGTTTTATGTATGTCGAAGAAACAAAACTACTAATGTAAGTATGAGAGAGAGAGAGAGAGAGAGTGTGTGTGAGAGAAAGAGTGATAGTGAGAGAAAGAGAGCGAGATCGAGAACGAGCTAGAGAGTGATAGTGAGAGAAAGAGAGCGAGAGCGA
Organism: Paralithodes platypus; assembly: GCA_032716605.1. Classification (NCBI taxonomy): domain Eukaryota; kingdom Metazoa; phylum Arthropoda; class Malacostraca; order Decapoda; family Lithodidae; genus Paralithodes; species Paralithodes platypus. The sequence continues at coordinate 11,817,354 of CM064483.1, read as the reverse complement.
GATCGAGAACGAGCTAGAGAGAGAGAGAGAACGAGAGAGCAAGAGCGAGAGAGAGAGCATTAGAGAAAACGGAACAAATTAATGACCGACGAATCATAACCTACCAAGCCTAAGGGGAGTCTCGTACAATCCCCTTCTATACCAGAGACTCTTTTGAAATTTTATCTTAGCTATATTTAGACGATTTTGTGCAGTTTAAGGAGGCTCTGTGGTAGTAAGGAGAGTTAAGTGAGATAGTTCGAAGCCTGTTAATTGCTGGAGGCTTTTTATAAACAGAATTAAATTGTGTAATAGTAGTCAGAATAAAGTTAAAAGGACAGCACCGGTACGGAAGGGGTTAACCCTGACATAATTATCACGTAAAGAAAAAGAAAAACACAGATTGTTCCTTATACAAAAAACACAGATTGTTCCTTATACAAAAAAACACAGATTGTTCCTTATACAAAAAACACAGATTGTTCCTTATACAAAAAAACTACCCACATCAGACCGTAAATCAGGTGGTAATCCCCCCCCCCCCCCCCCCCCACCGCCCACACACACACCTATAAACTTCAGGCGCCTTAAGGGGAGATTTTGACTTAAGAAGTTTTTTTTATTTTTTCGGGACACCCTTCTGCCTCATGTTTAGCCCATTTGTTTCGAGATTTTAGACCGTTTGCCCCATTTGTTTGGCGATTTTAAGAACATTTGCCCCATTTCTGTCAATTTTAAGACCTTTCGTGCCATTAAGGTGTCAATTTTTCCTGGCAAGAGATAGCGAGCCTGTAATTCAAGAGGAACCGGCCTTTGGCCGATAAATTTTTCTACCAAAAAATTTACAAATGTATTTTACAAATGTCTAGTGGGTGTAATTATAAGCTTGCTGGAGGTCTAGGGAACAAAGTGAAAACCTCCCCTTAAGTACTCTGGTATTTATGGGGGCCTGTTCAAGTTTACCTTTTTTCCCATATTTTTTCGAAGACGATATGAGCTTCTGAGTCGAGTAGCTAATCAGCCTCTCTCTCTCTTTTCTCTCTCTCTCACACACACACTATCACTATCTCTCTCTCTCTCTCTCTCTCTCTCTCTCTCTCTCTCTCTCTCTCACACACACACTCTCTCTCTCTCTCTCTCCCTAAGTGCCTTAAGTACTCTGATATTTATGGCTGCCTGTTCAAGTTTACCGTTTGTTCCCATACAGTTTTACAGGGTTACATTTTTTCCAAGGCGTTATGGGTTTCTGGGATCGAGAAGCTAACCAATCTCTCTCTCTCTCTCTCTCTCTCTCTCCCCCTAAGTGCCTTAAGTACTCGAGGTATTTATGGCGTCCTGTTCAACTTTTGCTTTTTCATTTTTTTTCCCCATGAAGTTCCCGAGCGTGACAAGACTCGCTCTCGCTCTCTAACAAACACACACACACACACACACACACACAAACCTCACCCACACCCATACAAGTATAATTACACACATATAAAACATTCTACATACACACTAACAAACCACATAGACATTTCACATACGCACTAACAAACCACACATTAACATACTTATCACGTAATTAAAATCCACAAACACACTCAAATAAACACATTCTCTTTCACACACACACCGACACATTACACACAAACAAAATCCACATACACACACTCATACATAATTATGTAAGCGATGGTGTGTTTATCAGAATAAAATAAAATTAAGCTTCCTATATTTTGTTTTCGCGTTATTCAGCATATAAGACGTTGCATGACGTAATACAGTATAACATTGTATTGTTCTGTACTTATCAAAGCCAGTGAAAAGTGGGTGGTTGCTTCCCTAGACTTGTAAATAAACTAAAGTGATAACACGTCATAATTATGACTTCATATAATATATTACTGTACTGTTGTTAGTAAAGTAAAGTAGGAGGTTTTATCACTTTTCGGCTCATTACAGAAAGTCGAGGGAAAAAGCCATCCAATTTTTACATACCGGTATTATTGAAATATGTAAAAATTGGATGGCTGTTTCCCTCGACTTTCTGTAATGAGCCGAAAAGTGATAAAACCTCATAATATGACATCAAGCAACATTATGCTGTAGCCTACTGCAGTTAGTGAAGTCTTAGTGGAAAGTTGGTGTTTGCTTCTCTAGATTGTTTGCTAAAAATCTAGCTTAAGGGGGGGGGGGGGGGGGGGATGGGCTATTTATTTGCAAATATATTTATCTTTTCATTATTTGATATTTTCCTCCCCAGACCACCATCAAGCTTCAAAAAAGCATTCCTTATACCCCCCTTCAAGATAAATGTATACATTTTTCGGTAGAAAAATGTCCCGGCCGAAACCTGATTCCTCCTACAATTACAGGCTCGGTATCGCTCACCAGGCAAAAAATCGGCACCTAAATGGCACGAAATGTCCAAATATTGACAAAGAAATTGGGTAAAAGGTCTTAAGATCGCCAAACTAATGAGTCGAACTTCTTAAAATCTGAAAACTAATGCGACTAAACACGAGAGAGAAGGGGGGGGGGGGGGGGGGGGGGCCAGAGAAAACGGCCCATCACCCCTCAAAACACTAAAGTATTGTGAGCATGTGTGTACACTTAAACTATCAGCTCAATAAAATGTTAAACATAAGACTACAAATATCATGACATTTGTATCCATGAGCCCACCAATCTTTGCACACACACACACACACACACACACAAACACACACATACACACACACACATACAACACTTTCCCAAATGACTTGCGTGAACATCAACACGTAATATTCTGAAGAGCAAAGACGCGAAAATAAAGACATTAGCGCCGGAATTATTGGAGCGAGTGGTGGAACAGATTACGGGGAGATAGAGAGAGGAGGGAAGATAAATAAAGACATAGGAGAGAAGAAGAGAGGAGGGAAGATAAACAAGATAATAAAGACATAGGCGGGAATAAATTACGAGGAGAGGAGAGTAGGGAAGATAAATAAGACACAGAAGAGAAGATGTGGTAATGAAGAGATACCAAGAGAAGTTAAAATAAGAGAGACAGTGAGGGCAGGAAAAGAGACAGAGTGGAGAGAAACCAATAATAAAGAAACCTAAAAAAAAACACTGATTACGACACACTTAAGGGGGAGGTCTCCACTTGAGGGATTGTTTTCTTGACCCCTTTCTCCCTCATGTTTAGCCCCATTGCTTTTGATATTATAAAACGTTTGCCCCATTAGTTTAGCGATTTTAAGAACTTTCACCCCATATTAAGACCTTTCGTGCAATTCAGGTGTCTATTTTATCCTGGCGAGCGATAGCGAGCCTGTAATTTAAGAGGAATCGGCCTTCGGCCGGGACATTTTTCTACCGAAAAATGTAAAAATTTATCTTGAAAGGGACTTGAGGGGGTGTAATTTTAAGGTTGATGGAGGTCTAGGGAACAAACTAAATACCTCCCCTTAAATACGCTGATAAAAGAAACAAGAGAAAAATAAAACAAATTAAATAGCATACAAGCAAAAATAAAGACATCAGGGCCTGAATTATTGGAATGAGTGATGGAACGAACAGCAGAGGTGAGATGGAACGAACAGCAGAGGAGTGAGAATACAGCCATAAAGGGATAACAACAGCATAATGGGCAAGGGATAACGAATAATAAAGAGACATAATTAACAGCTAAACGGGATAATAATGAAGGTACAGTCGCGCTAATAAGTGATGTCTCGGCGCCAAGTATGTTTTGATCAATAATTGGTAAGCCATATCTAAGCTTCCTTTCTTCATATCGAGTGAAATATACAAACATGTTCCTACACTTACGTACCCTATTCAACATCTGACAGACATTAATAAAGCACAGAGGAAGCCAAACGTTATGACAGCTGGGCCATGACTTATTAGCGCGACTGTACACGAAGACCAGATATCCTATAGTAACAGCTGCGTCATGGTATACTGAAAGAGATCCAATATACCTATCGCAATTATAGAAATATAAAGAGTAGCGAAAGAAGGTGAATTAAAGGAATTACACGAAAATCGGGGAAACGAAAATAAAGACATTGGTGCTGGTGCCGTGAGTGGAGAGATAAATGGAGCGATGGAGTGGTGGATTACGGAGGTGCGGCGAAGAGACAAGAAACGGGAACGTAAGGTAAGAACAGAGGAGAAACAGAAAAAGGGAAGAAAAGATGTTAAATAGAAGAGAAATGTGGGAAAAGAGGAGAAAGACAGAGAGAACAGTAAGAAAAGATATTAAATAGAAGAGAAAGGTGGGAAAAGTGGAGAAAGACAGAGAAAGGTAAGAACATAGGAGAAACAGGATAATAAGAAAAGAGAAGAACCAGAGAAAGGTAAAACAAAAAAAGGAGGAAGAGAAAGAGAAAGAAAAGAGAAGAAACAAAGAAAATTAAGATAAGATAATAAATAGGGGAAAGGTATGAAAAGAGGAGAAACAAAGAAAGATTAAAAAAGGAGGAGAAACGGAAACAAGGAGGAGAAACAGAAGAGAAAAGTAAGAAAAGAGGAAAAAACAGATAAACGTAAGACAATAGCAGAATAAGAAGAGAAAGGCAAGACAAGAAGAGAAACAGTTGAAAAAAGGAGGAGAAACAGTTAAAAAGGAGAAACAGAGAAAGAAAGATAAGAAAAGAGGACAAGCACAGATAAAGGTATAATTGGAGAAGAACAAACAGAATAGTAAGGAAAAGGACGAATAAAGAAGAAACAGAGAACAACGAGTGAAGATAAATTATAGGAAAGATAATGAAAAACGAAGAAGTGAATATAGAAAAAAATAGTAAGAAAAACACAGAAAACGGTGTGAAGATAAATGATAGGAAAGATAATGAAGAGCGAATAAGTGAAAATAGAGACAACAGTAAGGAAAGGGACGAAAACAACAAGTGAAGATAAATGATAGGAGAGATAATTAAGAGCAAAGAAGTGAAAATGGAGACAACAGTAAGGAAAGGGAGAAAACAACGAGTGAAGATAAATGATAGGAGAGATAATGAAGAGCGAAGAAGTGAAAATAGAGACATTAGCGCTGGTGCCGAGAATGGAGAGATGGATGAAGCGATGGATTGGGTTACGGGGAGGGGCGAAAAGACGAGAAACACAGAAGAATGGTAAGAAAGCAAATTAATACACAATATATACAAATATATACACATATATAAACAAATATATAAGAAAAGAAAATATAAAATGACGAGAAACGTAGAGAAATGCAAGAAAATAAGAATACAAAATTTAAAAATTTACCCGGTTTTTGTTGTTTTTTTCAAATGTGTAATAGGTTATTATAAGTAACAAGAAATGAATAGAGAATTTATAATGGTTGCTTGAATGTGTGTGTGTGTGTGTGTGTGTGTGTGTGTGTGTGTTTGAGGAGGTTGAGAATATGTGTGTATGTGAAGTGTGGGTATGCATGTGCAATTGAATAACCGATTCAGTTCTATTCGACCAACTTTCAATTAAGTTTTCAAATAGAAGGAAATGTTCAAGGGAAGGTATTACAAAAATATTATCAATCGCAAATTTTTCTCACAAAACCCGAGTAAAAAATTTGGCCTACCCAGTGTAAAAAAAAAAAAAAAAAAAAAACACACACACACACGATATACATTGTATTGGCCAAGTTAAAAAAATAAGACAATATATATATATACAGTATATATATGCAAGTAAAAGACCCCAAAAAGTAATAGTCAAAAGTTAGACAAATCCAATGAAAACAATAGACACGATATACCTTCCATTGGCCAAGTTTAACAAAAAATGCAAACAAAGAATAAATAAGGAACAAAATGAAATATAAATAAATATATCAACAACTTTCACCCGACCCCCCCCCCCCCCTTCTATTATTGGGTTAGTGTTCGGCCAAGCTTCCTTTAGGACTGACTGGCCGTTAGCAGTTTTTCCCTTTAAACTTTTTGGGCTGCTCTTATGTTTTCGGAGCACCCCCGGATGCAAACCTTCCCAAGGCAAAAGTCATAGACTTTTTGTTTGTGTAAAGCAACAATTCTTTCACAAACGAGTGAGTGAGTGAGTGAGTGAGTGAGTGAGTGAGTGAGTGAGTGAGTGAGTGAGTGAGTGAGTGAGTGAGTGAGTGAGTGAGTGAGTGAGTGAGTGAGTGAGAGAGAGAGAGAGAGAGAGAGGAGAGAGAGAGAGAGAGAGAGAGAGAGAGAGAGAGAGAGAGAGAGAGAGAGAGAGAGAGAGAGAGAGAGAGAGAGGGGGGGGGGGGGGGGAGATATACATAAGGAACAAAAAATTGCATGTCCTTAAAATCCATTTCGGAGGATGACATTGATATTCATCCCATGCAAGTATAAAATTTGTTCCAAATAAGCCCCTTCTGAAAAATATTGTTAGTCGCAATAGCAACGGGGAAAAGAGAAAGCGAGAGATGCAACATTGCCACAAGTGGAAGAAGACCTGAGTATTAGTAAGGTCAAATTGGCCACACTCCTAAACAGCCACAGTACTATACCCTGTTCCAAATAAGTAGTCCAAAACTCTTGAACATTAGCCTCTAATACCCACACACGAGTGGCGTAATCGAGCAAACATTTCTACCATTTGGGAAGGGTCAGCCAGGGAATAAGTGTGGAAATTTACAGCCCCTTTGGTTACAGAGGTTAGGGTTCACAATTACTGGCCTACCCACTTGGAACAGGGTATAGTCCTAAGTAGTCTACTGTAGGCCTGGTAAGGTTTCGTTTTTCTTTGACTTTATTTATTATTATTATTAATATCATTATTATTAGTATAGTAGTAGTAGTAGTATTTGTTTTTTATTTTTGTGTTTATTATTATTATTATTTTTTTTTTTTGGTGGATGAGGGAGACAAAAGGAAAAACAGCCTGTGACAAGTGCCTCCCCCTGAATTGAAAGAGTGACAGGGCCAAAATCAAAGAATGTTCGAGCCAAAATGTCTTGACTTGTTAAGATAGGTTTGATTTTGCCATGTAAAGTTAGGTCATAAGGTTTGGTTACATTAGGTTCGGTTGGGTTATAGATAGGTCAAGTCAAGTTGCTAAGGTCAGATTAAGTTATATGAATGGCCGTTTTGGCAGTAGTTCATCGTTTAGGAGCCTGGCCAATTAAGGGGCTAGTGACTGTTTTTTTGGTCTATTAATTAATGTATTCATTAATTTTTAAGTTTACTCGGTGGACGACCTTCAAACTTCGAAGAACACCCCCTAGACCACCCTCAAAATAAATTCGTACATTTTTCGGTAAAAAATTATCCCGGCCGAAGGCCGATTCCTATTATAATTACAGGCTCGATATCGCTTACCAGGAAAAAATCGACACCTATGAACGTCTTAAAATGTCAAAACTAATGGGACTAAACACGAGGGAGAAAGGGGTACAGAAAAAATGCCCCATCTCCCCTTAAACCGTATGAACGGCACACCATCACACCCTGCACACACGTATAACGGCCGCTTGCCCCGCTGTTAAATTCAGTAGCCCCGAATCAATAGGTAAGTGCCCAGGTACATTCTCGGGCTTCCTGTGTTCCGCTAACCCTGTGAACTGTCCGAGTCTCATGTTTCATTAATGGCGGCCAATCCTTCCTCTCTCTCTCTCTACATCATTCACTAGCCTACCAAGGAAGGCTCTCACAGTTCTGGCCGAGCTATATATACGGTTAGATCAGGTATAGGGAATGGTTTCGATATCATTCATGGTGGGAGGTGTGGTAGGCTATCTATAGAAAATCAGGTAAGGTATGGAATCTCTAGTTCTTAGTGAGAGTATGGTAGGTTAGCTATATAAGATCAGGTAAAGTATGGAGTCTCTAGTTCTTTGTGAGAGGTATTGTAGGTTAGCTATATAAGATCAGGTAAAGTATGGAGTCTCTAGTTCTTTGTGAGAGGTATTGTAGGTTAGCTATGTAAGATCAGGTAAAGTATGGAGTCTCTAGTTCTTTGTGAGAGGTATTGTAGGTTAGCTATGTAAGATCAGGTAAGGTATGTTGGCTCTAGTTCTAAGTGAGACATCAGGTAAGGTATACAGTCAAAGGTCAATTACAGAGCAATGGCCCTCTCAGCCACCTAGATGATTATGTTAAACTTTAACAGTTCGGCCCAATCTCCAAATTGTCCTAGCCGATCCACAAGTGTTGTAATTCTGTTTACTAACCTTCCATCTTATATAATTATACATTTTGTGTTCTCCCTCTTCTATTCTCCAATCCTTCCTACCTTTCTTCACCTCCTGGATGAACAAGCTTCTTTGATTCAAAATGGCTTTCACTCCCTGTTCATTTCTTCCTTGGCCAACCATCCATTTACTCTTCTCTCACCTCCAATTCTGTTAACCCTTTTAATCCATCTTTCAATCTCTCCTCAGTCAGGCAAATGTCCACTTAGGTCCCTGTAACAAGGGCACACCCTACCCCTGTTAGTCAAGGGAGTGCATAGTGTCAAAAACTGCATCAACTACATCTCATCAGTCTTTCTCTTCAGGTCATCGTACTGCAACATCTCATAAATGATAGAGAGAGAGAGTCTGTCTCTCTCTCTCTCTCTCTCTCTCTCCCCCCCCCCCCCCCAGACAAGCCAGCTTCTACACATGCATAGTCCTTACTACTGTATGTTGCTTCCAACAAGTTTCTTTTGCACTTTAACAATTAAAACTATTTAATCAGGATTACTACAGATAATTGAAGTAAAATATAATAATAATACAATGGGTACAACTTGCTAGACTAGGCACCAGTTATGATAAAAGTAAATATTTAACAAGGTTATACAATACTGTACTGCTGCACGTTAAATTTCACGTAAACTCAGTTTCTCAAGCTTTTGCTAACACATTGCCTGCATAAGAAGGATGATTTTTCAAAAAAATACAAGTTTACATTCTACTTATATATTTATGCATTACACATTATCATTACATGAAAGCAGGTACAATATTAACCAAACAATTATGTCGTGCCTTCTGGAATTTCTGATAGGGTGACTATGACATTCATCTTTACTTAAAAAAGCAGCGCCAGTGCCGGGGAAATAGATGCAATATATGATTGAGTGGCATGTCTTCATACCACCACCACCTCTCCCCCCCTTCCCCCTCCTTCCTTTTTTTTTGTTTTTAATATTAGTTTAACCAGATCACTGAGCTCTACAAAAGAACTCTCATAGGGCTGGTCCGAAGGATTCGATCAAGATATATAACTAAACGAGTCAAAATAGAGAGGGAAGGGCAGTAGGGGAACAAATCAAGGAAGGTGAAGACACGCAGAAATTTCTCGCCATTTCACCAGTTCAGCCGGACCACATGAGCTCCACATCAGAGCTCTCATAGGGCAGGGCCGAAGGATGAGGCAAGAACTGCTACACCGCAACACCAACCAAGAAGTGATCAGGGCGAAGAATGAAAGATCAGGTCGAAGGTAGAAAAAATCACATCGAGAAGCAAAAAAAGCATTACCGAAAGGAATCAAGCCAGTCCGGCCACATCAGCAACCGAAGAGACAAATCAGGCCAGGAGTCTGCTACCTAGCCAGGCCAGGGAGACATGAGATATAGGCTGCCCGAGGACAGCCAAATGGGACAGAATAAGCATAGAAGGGGAAAATCATAGAATGAGGAATGAAAAACTACTCAAAATTAGTCAAGCTGAGGACGAAAGCTCGAGGAGAGATAGGAAGGGTAAGTACCACAACCATCCCCCATCAAGCTCCAGTCGCCGACCCCGAAGCCCCCCAACCGCGTCAAGGAGAGTAGTATCAGGGGGGCCCCCTCCTTCCTATAATTATTTCTTCCCTCCCCCACTCCCTCTATTTCCTCTCTCACCCCTCACATCCCCCACCCCTCTCCCTCAACTTCAACCCCTCTTCCCTCCCCCACTCCCTCCCTCTCCCCTCATATACCCTCCCACCCCTTATTCCTCCACAATTCCCCTCCTCTATCCCTCCACAACCCCTTTACCTCATCCACCCAGTGTGAGAGGCGAGTCAGTGTGGCTGGAGCCAGCAATGGGAGTGGACCTATGTTGCTCGGCAGAGCATCCCCTCCACCCCCCTCTCGCCTCTCTAAACTGGTTTTATACAGGATAAATGTTTTTTACACCTATTTTCTGGTTCTCAAATCTTCAAGAAAACTATAAGCATGTGGTACCATAATATTGCTTTATATAGTAGATATAACAAATTCTTTCCAAATTGAAGCCAAATCTTTAAAAGCTTTAGCTTCAATTCAGAATTACTTTGTTATTTGTTTCATATAGTCATCTCGCATCCGGCAGGTTAATGAAGCACAAAACACGCAATTAAAGCACAATTATATTCCGTATAAATGAAGGCATTATAGATCTCAATCCTAAAGGAGGTATCACACGAGAACTTTAATAGTCAATATTCGATGCTCAACATTTTTCCAGTAACATTTTGGGGATTTATTGCACTGGAATTGAAAACTAGATTAAAGATAGTTATAATTAGGAGACAGAAATATTTCAAAACTTTACCTCATAAGTTGCCAGACCAGTGTGAACGATAAAAGTTGCCGGAAAAAGGACTTGTGTGATACCGGCCTAAGCTTATCATATTAATATGGAGATAGGTTCCCACATACATTATATACAAAAATATAGATCCAGAATTTCATCAAAGACCTTTGGTAAATATTAAGGAATTACTTGCACAAATATGAACTAAACAGTCTGCAGTTAGTTTAATATTTGCAAAACAACCAAGATTATTTAATTAACTATATTATATAGTCAAAATCAATAGTTTGCCAAAAATCCATGATGATAATGTTAGTGAAATCTAGAGACCGACATGAAAAACTTGAGGCCCAACTGTACTTCTATTCACTTCATTTTAACAATTTTTGAGTACACAATGGCACAAGTATACTGTAAACAGTTTTAAACTATTATTGGGATAATTAGTCTGATTTCAATTTTCCACTTTTATATAGATATAAAGCTAAGACAGCATAATTAGAAGCTCTGTAATAGCTCAATCTGTGGTTAACCCCTACAGTACCAGTGAAGTCCTTTTCGTTATATTCTGGCCACTATTTGACGATTTTATTCAGTTTTAAAAGGGCCTCCAGCACTTAACAGGCTTCATACTATCTCACTTAACCCTTTTTACCACGACAGATCCTTTCTAAACTACACACAATCGTCTAAATATAGCTAGAATAATATATAACACACGTCGCTGGTACTCAAAGGGTTAACTCTACACGAAGCTATAACAATTGTATAAGGATTTCAAGGATAATCCAGCATTAAACCTACAAAGTCTTAGAGAAAAATGTGACCAAAATATTACCATGCACTTGTGATTACTGTGCTACTAACTACAGTACTACTATTACCACCACCACTAATACTCTAACATTACCATACAATACAGGACTTACAACTGTTACATAATAGCTCTTCTACAACTATTGACTAATGACTACGGATACTATACTACAATAATAACTACATCTATTACTATAAGTCTACAACTTATAACTAATCTTCAGTATAATCAAACCAATCACATACTGTACATGTACTAACTGTAATGAAATATATACTAGACTAGAATTTTGTTAACATGCTGTGCATAGTATGGACAACTTTACCCCTAACTAAATTTTATATAGCTCAAGTTGTATAAAAACATTTAATGACAGCCAGAATAAAGTATTAATATGGCATAAGCGTTATTTCTACGTAGCGATTTTGATTAGTTCCTTTGCGTTTATCTTGTGTCGTCTCAGTTGTGGTTTGATTATTTTGCAAGTTTTACATTATAATCACTGTACTGTAAAGGTTAACCCCTTCTGTACCGCGTCTTTTTAACTTTAATTTGGCTACAATTAGAACATTTTATTCAGTTTCTAAAGGGCCTCCAGCAATTGATAGACTTCGAACTATCTCACTTAGCCCTTTTTACTGCCACAGATCCTTCTTAAACTTCACAAAATCGTCTAGATATAGCTAGAATAAAATTAAAAAGACGTCGCCAGTACAGAAGGGGTTAATGACCTATAATCTTGTTTCCATCTAACAGTAAATTGCCATGTCCCTCTTAAACTGCCATGTTACTCTACCTTTGTATAGATATTATAGCCAAATACTTTTGAAATTATGGAAATTTGGCATTAATAAGACTCAGATAGAGGTTTCATATATTTCCAGTATCAAGAAATCAGCTTCTAAAGGCCTGAATCTACTGTCAACTGAAAACAAACAGGATATATATCGTAAAATATCGACTTCCCAAATTGATCAATTCCTTGAATGTGACGATAGATAGTGCGTTGTTATACAGTACAGTATGTGCGATTAGTTTGCTTGGGAAACAGATTTACTTGCTCATGTAATGATGTACACCCTATGCGTAACCCTTTAATTAAGAAGGCCTACAATTATGTCATATTTTGTTTACTTCTGGATTATTATGTTCTCTCCACCAACCAACTCTACTCCTAAAATCGATTAATGAAATTAACAACCACATGTAGCAGTCCGGGGATTCGAACCCAGGATGCTCACACCGAAAATCAACACACTATGCAATGCACCACGAAGACAGTTAAAGAATACTGCACAAGCCTACGATTTATTATGCAGTTTCAAATCCTGCATACCAATAACAGACAATATCAATAGATAATACATAGTGGTGCAAAAGCTCACAAAATATAGCTTCGTAATCTATCTACTGAAAACATTTTGTAGTGCAAATATTTAACGCTTTAACATCCTGTACCATCCATTACATTGAAATGACTTCCGACAAGGTTGATATTCAGCAAATGGACTGTAATAAAATATAGTCCTGTTATAACAGTTCCTTATCATGACATCACTGGCTGATGTTGGCCTAGTGCTAACCGTGCTACAGCAATACTTAACCCCTTCTGTACCGCGATGTCCTTTTAACTTTATTCTGGCTACTATTAGGTGCTTTTATTCAGTTTAATTAGGGCCTCCAACAATAAAAAGGCTTCGAAATATATCACTTAACCCTTTTAAGTATCACAAATCCTTCTTAAACTGCTCTCAAAATCGTCTAAATATAGCTACAATGATATAAAAGACGTAGCAGTACAGAAGATTTAACAAAGTTCCCCTGCACCATCTGCACCACACCCAGTGGTACAACAAGGCAGAGCCATAGCAAGACTTTACTGTACTGTAGGATGACCATTGGTCAGGACTTACGCCAGTAGTTGGGAGCAGGGTGCTGTCCTCAACACCCTCATATGGATTCTAGATGTGGCAAACTGGTGTTGGGGCCAGGGACTCCCAAATTACTGTTGTGTTGCAATTAGGGATCCACTCTGTTTCCACTGCCACTTTGGGTGACCATGGCTCACACGTGTATGCATGTCTCTTACATTTTGAATCCCATTACGTCATTAGACAGTACACTAGGACCATACGGCTGGGAAAGTGTAGATAGCAGAGAAGAGGTGTTGTAGATAGAGGAAGCTGTTGGAATGGCTTCGTTCTGTGTGTTTAGAAGTCTGTATACGTCGTCGAGGTGTCCCCCGACTGGGTGCAAGGATGTGAGACACGCTAGGACGTACTACCAAACCCACTACATAGTCCGCCTTGGCTGGGATCGAACCCAGGTCAAGCAGATTCACACGTGAGCGTGCTCTTCACTCGACCGCCGCGGCTCTACATGTAGTTTAGTCATTTAAAGTAAATTATTTACTTTCTCATAGATTTTCAGCAGTTCCTCTGCTAACATATATTCCTCACCTGGTTAACTTCAAAGGCAGTCTCTTCCCTTAAAAACTGTTAACAGGTATGGCTAAGATTATGTTTAATATTGACAGAGAGCAATAAACAATAACAATAATAATAACAATAAACTGTATGTTCAGCATGTTATTATGGACAATAAACTAACCCTATCTAGGTACTGGACTACACTTTTCTGAACTATCAAATGACAGGGCTTTTAACTACACTAATCAAAAATAATTTAGATCATCAAATAACAAGGACATTTGTCATTCCAATTGACACATATATATCACTTCCATTTTGGGGGGAATCACAGGTGCCAGCTTTGCAAACATAAAGAGAGAACACACAACTATACTCAAACTTCTAGATCAACATGGGTAATTTTAAGTTTCCCAGGCTTTATCTTTGCCCTCTAATTAAAAAACAGAACTAGTGGACAAGTCAACTACGGTACTGAATTTGGAAGACCAACTAAATGACCTAGATGAGTGTGAATTTGTATTTTATTTTTGTGTTCATTGTTTTATGTTGTATTGTCCCTATTCTGGCTCCGTCTTGAGTCGCCCCCCCCCCCCCCCCCCCAAAAAAAAGGAAAGTGGGAAACAGAAAAAAGAAAAAAGGAAAAGTGGGGATTGGGCCTGAGTATATAGAATAGAATAGAACTAAATGACCACCTCACCCAGGTGGGGAGGTGGCCTAAGTAATATTAACTGTCTTGATTGTGTAATGGATAGTGTTTAATAATCTGTGTGTGGTAACCCAGGTTCCAATCCCGGTGGATCACATGCTTTAAATAATGTCATTGGAGGTGTTTGGTGTTGGAGTGAAATTAATAAAAATAGAATATACACATGTAACTAAATACTGCATATACAGTATAAGTAACAAATTAACTTGTCAAATTGTTAGTAATATCAAACTACAGTACAGTCAGCTACATCACTTCTGTTCCTCGCTACAAAAGTAAATCTAGTAGGACTGATGTACAAGTGTATGTTGTTCTGATATCATAAGTTTATCTGATTAGTCAACCAATGTATAATAAACTACACTAGGCTATAGGTAGCGCCAGCGAACTTGACAATAATCTGGACCCCTTAACTTCTTATAACTCAAAATTAATGAAAGCAATCAGGCTGACATTTCTTTCATTTGGGAAGAGTCCACCAGGGAATAGGTGTGGATATTTACAGCCAGTTTGCTCTAGGCCCTATTGAGTTTGCGCTACCTATAGTACCTCAATCATACTACTGTATACTGTATTTACTTCCATACGTAAGCTAGCTAATGTAGGCGACAGTACTGTACATTTAAACCCTTCAGCAACAAAATAAAAATAGAAAGGATATTATATTATCTTGATTAACCTTTTAGCTACCCTATAACCTTAAATTGAGAACAAAAAACTGTCTGAAAATAGGGCAGAACAATAAAGTAAAAGGCTTAATCGTACTGAATGGGTTACACACAAACAATCACAATATAAAAAGGGTTATATAAAGGATAATGCAACTTACAACTTACCCCAAGATCCAAAGAAGAATAATGGTACAGTATAGTATCCACATTACCCTACTAGGATACTTTACTCCTTCAGCAAGATGAATCCATTTCTTAATGTTTAATCTGGCTAACATATGACTATTTTATACAGTTCCAGAAAGTTCTATGTTATTCAGATGTTATATTGAGATACTATTTCCTCCTTTTGAGTCTTAGGGGTAGATTATGGTTCCCGGACATCTCAACCAGTAGACTATTTCAACCAGTAGCTCTCAACCAGTGCCAAATCAACCAAGACCAACCAAACCAGTGCCAAAATATAGTACTAACCTAACCTAACCGTATTGGTTGATTTGGTACTGGTTGAGAGCTACTGGTTGAAATGATCTACTGGTCGAGTTGTTCGGTCACCGTAGAATATACACTATAGAAAATCATCTAATGGTAACCAGAATAAGACTAATATCAAGTCATCGTGCTGAAAGTGTTAAAATGTAAAGATACTTTTAACGTAGTGATCCAAACCAAATCATCCACATATTCCCTCTATGATATAACCCCTTTACTACCGAGTTGTCCTTGTCATTACAGTATAGTCTGGATAATATTAGACAATTTTATCCAGCTTAGGGAGGGTGTGTTGAGCAATTAAAAGGCTTCAAACTATCTCAATTATCCATTTAATAATACTTTACCACGGTTTCCTCCTAACCTGCATACAATTGTCTAAATATAGCTGAAAGAACACAAAATACATCCTCGGTAAGGATGGAGTTAAACAAATAGGAGATATGTATACCTCACAGCTATCAAAGAAGTTCTCGTAACAGTTGTGACTTGCTGAATAATATGAAGTACAACCATGGAAATTCATATATACATCATTACTGGTTTATAATTACTTGAATATTTTAAAATGTTATATATTCATTATACAATTTTGTTTCCAATCATAAAAGTAGTGAGAGAAATACTCTAACATTCATTTTCATCTACTTCACCAACTCTAATAGCAGTCAATGGGACTTAAACCCTTGCCAGCCTTAGCATTCACAGACCGGAGGCACAAACATTACCAATTGAGTTACCAATTAAAGCTAATTTATATTTTATTCCTGGTACCATTACCTCAGACAAAATTATTCAGATTAGAAAAGGCCTTTACAACTCTAATGAACAACAATAAGGACTCAATTTACCTTGTAACTCTAAGAGGACCTTCTTAAGTTAATTAAAATCATCTGGAGGTAACTAATACAGAATAAAATTAGTTCATCTCACTAAATTTGTCGAGAACATATTTACTGAAAGACGGACGGACATACCTATACCCTTAACATAATAAGAGTCTATCAGATGAGGCTGAAAATATCTATGGGATTCAACCACTTTCCTTTAATACACATAAAAAAAAAACACACACTACCTTCATAAGCTCAGTAACAATCAAAGCTCTTTGCTGTTCTTGAAATTATCCCATAATCTTAACCTTTTCACCAATAGAGATTTTATTATGTAATTTTCACCAATAGAGATTTTATTATGTACTGTATTACTCCAATTATATTACATTATATTATCCTATCATATTTTGGCTATTAGTAGACTGTTTTATTCAGCTTAGGATGGACCTGTGGACATTTTGGAGTTTAATGAGATAATTTAAATCACTTTCATTCCGAAAGGTTCCTCCTAAAGTAAGTAAAATCCTCTGGCAGTAGTATTAATAAAGTAAAGAAATCATCTACAGTACTTGAAAAGGCTAATGGGGTTAATATTATCCGGTAATTTGACCAAACAGCTTGAAAGGTCATTACCCTCAGCAGGTGTGGCTTCTAAAAGACGTGAATGTCTTTAGATTTGATGTGGCAGAGATCGTCATCCAAAGTAAGCAGGCCCTGGGAACGAGAACATTATTATTGACGCCATATTATTCACTTACCCTTATACTGTAGCATTATACTGCAAAATTCAAAACTGTACTGTATATACATTCTATGACCAGACAACTTGGCCTGTAGACCCTTTCAACCATTTCTGGTTGGTTGGGATGCCCAATGCATTGGTCAGAGAATGCATATTTGCTAGAAAGTGAAATACTGACATAGTGAAATAAGTCAGTTGACCAAATACACTTTCTAACATCACGCCAAGGTGATTGACAACATAGCACGGGGAGCCAGTAAGGATATACGGCCCTGTAATTGACCACTTGCGAGTTTCAGGCAATAAGGAAGTTGGAGCTGTGAACATCGATAATAAACACAAATACAGTAATTATGTAGTTTTCTGATGGATAAATAGTATGTTGAATTTGGTTTTGTGTATATGTAAATGTACTATAACCTTATTACAGCTGGTTATTCTGCTAAATATTGATGTCTACAGCTCCAACTTCCTTATAGAACAAAACTCGCAAGTGGTCAATTAGGAGCAGTGTACTGTTTCTAGCAATCTCATATGTCCCTTGGAGGTGGTAATGTGGTGCTGGAGCCAGGAGCTCCCCTTGGAGATTACTGTACACTGTTTCCACTTGTACCACCTTCGGGTGACTAGGGCTCGAACGTCTGTCATGTATACTGTACATGTATCTAAGTATCTGAACTAGTGCAAACTGAACAAATACTGCTAGGTTAAGTTAATTTATGTTAGGATATGACTTAATATTGCCACTGGTGTAGTTGTTGTTGTTGTTGTTCCCTAAGCTGCCTGGCCGAACAGCCCCGAGTCCCTAAGGAAGGCCATGGCCATGGTCGGGCTTTCCCACAGAGCTCTCAAGGAGTGTAGATTGTGTTGTTGGCATAAGTGGTGTAGTAGTCTCTGGTTGAATTGGTACCGTATACTTATTACAATGTCAAACTTGTGTTCATCTATCCTTAGCATTACATAGCAAATCTAAACATGTAAACCCAAAATCAACAGTTCAATTAACCCTTTCACGCACATATGACGCAGAGGTTGCCAGATTAGCAATAAGAAATAGAGTTCTCTCACTCTTATAATTACCTCTCCAAAATTAGTTTTCTGCCCACAGCTAACTCAAAGACAACTGCAGAGGTTGAAGTAACTAAACTAAAGGTTTCTAAATACCCCTGATGATAACAAAGGCTTTAAAGTATCCCCAATAGGCTCAAAATCGCGTCATATGTCGGAGAGGGTTAAAACCTTGATAACCATTTGTGTAAAGTCTAGAGAGAGGGATATTAACTGAACACTTCTAGGATGTTTAACCCCTTCTGTACCGGCGACGTCATTTTAGTTTATTCTTGCTAAGAGGATTTTGTGCAGCTTAAGAAGGATCCGAGGCATTATAAAGGGTTAAGTGAGATAGTTCGGAGCCTGTTACTTGCTGAATACCCTTTATAAACTGAATAGTCGTCGAATAGTAGCCAGAATAAAGTTATAAAGACGTCGCTGGTAAAGAAGGGGTTAACATATAATATTAGTTACAAGCTATTTCCTCTTTTATTATAGTACCGAGAATATTATTTATTTTTGTTTGTTCTCTTATCCAAGAGGCTCTCTTCTTCTCTCTCTAAGTTATGCCTAACATTATCCTCTCCATTCCTCTTTGATCACTCCTAAGTTGACGCTCTAGACACTGTGATATACTCCAAGCTATAAAAATACAGGAGGAAATTGTTATGTCCAAATAAGTTCAATTAACTTTTAAATTATGCAGCTCAAGAGCAAGATTATTGGTGAACTATTGATCATGTACTGTAGGCTACAGGTTGAAACTGAATCATAAACACATCTTGGCTTACAAACCTTGAACAGAGTATAAGCAGGCGAGCAAGGCGGAAGGTGAATTAAGGGGGTGACCTGCTTTTGTTCTCTCTTTCTTTGGCTTGTATCCATTCGACCCCATTCAGCCTACTGTTTTAAGACGTGTATCCCCATTCAGGTGTCAATTTATTCCTGGCGAGCGATAGTGTGCCAGCATTGTATAGAGAAACCCGGCTTTGCCAGACATTTTTCTATTGAAAAATGTACAAATTTATCCTGCTGACAAAAAAAACTTGCCAGGAAAAAATTGACACCTGAATGGGCTTAAATATCTTAAAACAGTAGGTTGAATGGGGCCGAATGGATACAAGCCAAAGAAAGAGAGAAAAAAGAGAAAAAAAAGCAGGTCACCCCCCTTAATTCACTATCAGCCTTGCTCGCCTGCTTATAAAAAATGAGGTGGGCTCCCTTAACAGAAGTGCTTTTTCCTGCAACTTTTTTTCCAGTAACTCTTTTCCAGTTTCAGAATCAAATTTGTATAAGAATTCTGTCCTCTAAAATAATGTAGCCTGTAGGTTCAATCAGGTCACAGATACCAGAGACCAGAGTACAGTATAGTATTGTAAATCCAAAATTGTTGCCAGAATAAAGTTGCCAAACAAACGTTGGCGGAATACTGTAAGCACTTGTGTTAATCCACTTCAATAATCCTACCGATCATAGGTATAAAGTTTAATCACAGAATTGTTGTTGAACAGTTTATGTACCGAGCAATATAAACAAATAGATACTGGTATATATACAGAGCGGTCGCGAAACATTTCCCCATAGGGAATTCCTGTGTATTTGTGAATTTGCAAGAGAGAGCTGAATAATCTATTTTTATTTATTTCACTCCAACACCAAACACCTCCCAAAGAAATTAATGAAAGCAAGCATGTGATCCACCGGGATTTGAACCTGGGTTACCACATACAGATGCAGATTAAATATAAAGGAATGCAGATCAAATAATATAGAAATACCCTATGGGCAATACACAGGAATTCCCCATGGGGAAATTTTTCGCGACCGCTCTGAATACTGTATATACACACACACACACTAGTAATCTACGTTCTAAAACATGCAAGCAAAAATCATGCAGGTGAAAATCATGCAAATAAACACCAAGGACATATGATAATATGAGTGACAGATTATTGATAAACTTTACTCAGTCATCTAAAAGCTGACACTGCCACATATAAACATTCAAAAAGTTAATCCATCTTGATTTTTCAGATGACTATAAAGCAATTCCCTGAAAGTTTTTGAAGAATTGCATGCAGAGTCGGAGATATAGGGCCTAGAGGTATATTTAAGGAAGCATTAAATTACAATAGATGAAGCAGAGCAGTCTGTAGCAGTAGTAGTAGCAGTAGTAGTAGTAGTAGTAATAGTAGTAGTAGTAGTAGTAGTAGTAGTAGTAGCAGTAGTCGTTCCCTAGGCTGCCTAGCCGAACAGCCCCGAGTTCTTAAGGAAGTCCATGGCCGAGACCGGGTTTTCTCACAAGGCTCTCAAATGAATGTACAATATATTGTGTTGTTAGCATAAGTGGTTGTGTGCTATGCTGTCTTCCATAATGTGTTTAACAATATGCAGTGTTGTGTTACAACCTGGGCAGGTATCCCGGACGGAGTCATCCAGCCTCTTCTGATAACTCATAAGGGCTGGATGGTGCCCACATCGCAGCTTAGCCAAGTGGACTCTGTCCTCTCGGGAAAGAAGGGATTCTGAGGGATTGATTTCAGTCTGTTTGGAAATGTGGCATGTCAATGGTCACCGAGTCTAGCAAGTTCTTGTTATTGTCCTATCTTCATATCCACAGTACATGTGGAATTGTCAGCTCTCAAAGGTGTAAAGGTGTAAACTCTTGTAAACTCAATTAAAGGGTGGAATCTTCATTTTTTATCATCAACATTTCTGATGACTTGGTTACTGCTGGGAAACTCCCACAAAAGGATGGCTATTAAAATGTAAAACTTGCAAACTAAACAAACCAAAATTGGGACAAGGACAATATTGCAGAACCACATTGTAGGCACCAATCGAGCAGGGCAGTACCCAGGGGAGGCCACATAGGCATATGATAAGAGAGTTGCTGGAACTCCTGTTTCATTCGCCTGGCTTCCCCCCACTGTTTCTATTTGTGCCTCAATTACACAGACAGTTATCCAGCTAACTCTCACAAACACCTCCTCCTCCTATTCATTTCACAACACTTAACAAGCACACCACACTTCTTTCCAACACACCTGAATTACCTCTAACATACCATGTTTTTTGGCTCACTATAACCTTTTTTTTTTGGGGGGGGGGGGTATACTTGTTACAGGTAGCTTTGCCTTTTGTCTCCTTCATTCACATAAAAAAGAAAACTAACAATAACAAAAAATATATATATATATATAAAAATCCAGGTTACTATGGAGTATAAGTATGGTACAGTACTCCTCTTGTCTTAGCTCTGTCTCAAGTCAGCCACCCCCAGCAAATGGGGTATTGTGCCTGAGTATATACTGTACATACATACATAGGCTACTCCTCTTGTCAATGTCACAATACTGCTCCGACTAAATTTGCTATTGTGCCTGAGTATACTGTATACATACCGTACAGCATATACATACCGTACAGTACATACATAGGCTACTCATCTTGTCAATGTCACAATACTGCTCCGACTATGTGCAAGCTTATCATTTACTAAGTACAGAGAATAGATACACTACTCCTTTTGACAGTGTTACAAAACTGCTTCGACATCAAGGAAGCTTATCATCTATTATGTTCTGAGAATAGATACAGAATAGATATTCTCAGGGTCCGGGACCACTTTCGCATTCCCTTGCCCGTTTCTCTGTTTTGTTGAGTAGGATAATTATACAAGGGGAGGAGGATTCCTAGCCCCTTGCCCCCATAAGGAAAAGTAGGACAGTAAAAGAGACAGACAGAAATGGCTAAGGTTGGGTAGAGGATGCCAAATCTCACTCTGGATAGGACCAGCCCTCACCCTAACTAAGTATCGTACTATCACATATTTTACCCAACCCCAATTTATCATTGAGTATATTTTTCTCAGTCATCTCCCCTATCTATTATCATTGGCGATGGGCTGGTCTATCAGAGTGAGACCTGAGCGATCTCTGCCATACCCATAGCTTACTCTGACTGTTCCTTTTACTTATATATTTTCTAAATCTCAAGTGACGGCGTCTCTTCCGTGGATTGACCTCCCAATCTACCAAGATTGGAAGCTAAAGCGTCACATTATTCCTTTGCCCCTCAACTTTCTCTTCATAATTGCTGAGGGGCACAGGGCCCTGGGTGGGGCTTTGGTTTCCCGGGCGTTTACGCACCCTCTCAGCTCCCCGCCATGGAGTGGCTTCGGTCACCCAGGCTTTATTGTGGTCGGCAGGGAGGGTTCTGTGGGGGCGCTCGTTTGTGGCCTTGGCCTTGCTCGGGGCCTTGGGGCTGTTCGGCCAGGCAGCTTGGGGAACAGCAACAACAACAACAACACTATTATCTTCATTGCCAAAAATAGTACAGTAAATAAATATATGTATTTTATCTCCTCCATACGTTTCTCAATCACCTACAACTCTGTATGTTCATATTTTCAACTTCTACTACACTCTTTTCTCTACCGGTATCGCTATATTAAAATTCAATCATCTCCTTCTATATAACTCGATCCCTCAACATACTGTATTTCTCCTTCACTTCTACAGTTGTGTAGTTCTCACGAATAAGATGTAGAACTTGCAAAACAAACAAACCAAAACAGGAACCGCGCAAAATAAAGACAAAAGAACTTATCAAAATCACTACTGTATGTGGAAATACCATTGAAAATTTTGCAAAACATTATGAAAAATATAACGGCCACAGGCCGTAGCTCGATTGGTAGAGCGTTCGCCTGCTAACCGTGAGGTTGGCGGTTCGAGCCTCGGGCCAGCCAGTGTGTTATTGGCAGATGTCAGTGCTGTTGGTGAACGGTGCGGTCTAGCAATCTGTGGTAACTATTCACTCTACTCTACTCCTTCATGTAAACAACAAGCAAACACTCTCATCAATCACTTTTCACATGTCAGCCACCTAAAACCTCACAAAGACGACCGACGTGTCATCCGACGTAAGAGACAATTCCCCACAGACCCTGACTATACACCCTTCACCAATCACCAGACAAAGCATATCATCAACAATCTCAAGCACTCACCCGCCTGTGGCCTAGACAACATAAGCAACATACACCTCAGACACCTGGGACCACAAGGCATACAAGCACTCACTAACATATCAAACTACAGCTATTCACACAACACAATACCAGACATTTGGAAGCATGGTATCATCATCACTTTCCCCAAACCCAACAAAGACCCCACGCTACCCTCCTCGCACCGCCCCATCACACTCCTTTGCTCCCCCTCCAAAGTCATGGAACGCCTAGTATTACAACTAATTACACCTGACCTACCCCTAGCTCCAACACAACATGGCTTTAGGCCACTGCACTCCACAAACACTCTTCTCACAGACCTTACACAAAGAGCTTTCGACGGCATCAATTCAGCTAGACCACCACACAGATCACTATTAGCCACACTCGACATTAGTAAAGCCTTCGATGCCATCCCCCGCCACAACCTAACAAACAAAATCTACAACACAAACATGCACAACAACACAAAACGGTGGCTGGCCAACTTCCTAGCAGGCAGATGTGCACACGTATCTTTTGCCGGTCAGTCATCTAAAATCAGAAACTTTCCAAACGGAGTCCCACAAGGATCCGTCCTATCGCCCGCACTCTTCAATCTGTACATGCACGATATAACTACACCCAATACGCCCCAAATAAACTTAGCCTCCTATGCAGATGACATAACACTCACATGCACACACCATGACCCAAAAAGAGCAACAGATCTCCTTCAACCCTATCTCAACACACTACATGGCTGGTGCACTACAAACAGACTTAATCTAGCCCCAGCCAAATCCACCGCAACCCTGCTCACAAGTTGGACAGGAGAACACGAATACATCCCTCAACTCACCATAAACAACACACCCCTAACACATACACACACCCAAAATCCTAGGAGTAACATATGATACTCATATGACATTCAAACAGCACACCACAAACATTAAAAAGAAACTGACACCCAGACTTAACGCCCTCAGGTCACTTGCTCACACAAAATTTGGACACAACAAAGAAACTACCACCACAGTATATAAACAATACATAAGATCAGTGATGGAATACGCAAGCCCAGCCTGGGCTTCTAACCTAGCTGAAACACATCATAAGACCTTACAGACTATTCAAAACAAAGCCCTGAAGATCATTACAGGCTGCACAGCTACTGCACCCACAGATCACCTACATCAAGAAACCAAAATCCTCAAAGTCAAAGACCATCTGGACATGAGAGGCACTCAATTCCTGGCAGCAGCCTCCACGAACCAAGACCACCCACTAAACTACATGGCAACACACCCACAGACACCAAGAAATATCAAAACAACACCCAGCACACGGTATCACACACAATTATTGTCCTCTCTCCCTCCCTGCCCACCCCGAACCAACATCCAGAAGCACATCCATACTCATATCTCTCACCGATCCATCCACTCACTCACAGACAACACACAGCTGCATGCACGACCTCCCGAAATCCATCCTTCCGAATCCTCCCTTCCTCGCGAGGACAGAGTCCACCTGGCCAGGCTGAGATGCGGACACCATCCAGCTCTCCTGAGCTATCAGAAGAGACTGGATGACTCCGTTGTCGACGCCTGCCCGGGATGTAACACAGCACCCCATACCATTAAACACATCATAGAAGACTGCATTTCACACAACCACTTACGCCAACAACACAATCTACACTCAATGAGAGCTCTGTGGGAAAGCCCGATCGTGGCCATGGCCTTTCTCAGGGACTCGGGGCTGTTCGGCCAGGCAGCTTAGGGAACAACAACAACAACAACTATTCACTAAGTCCCTGATTCATCAGGGCACCCACCCTAGCCTTGCTATTCAGCAGGGAGTGTATGGTGGTAAAAACTGCATCATCATCATCATCATCACAAAACCACCACGTAGAATGTACATCACTATAGGAGCAAGGTAATGCGTTTCCCAAGCAAACGCCTGAGGAGGCCTGAAAGGCTTCCATCATATTAATTTATTATCTCCAGACTCCAACATAATGTATTCCACTAACAACTACAGTAAAACTGTATATATCATGGCTAATATACAGTATTTCTCCTCCACATTCATAATACAAAAGATTTTTCACCAATATAGACATTTTTCACTGACATGCACGAGAATATTTTTTCTATCTATCTATCTATTGCCTGACACCGTTATCCCCGAAGGGGTGGCCACGAACGAACCGCCCCATGCACCTCTGTCCTCCCAACCAGCATTTCATTACCAATGAAAAGAAAGCTTTGGACATTGATAAGAAGAAAGAAACGATTGTGGGATAGACTAAAAGTGTTAAAAAAGAACAGGGGGTCTAGTGTAGAAGCTAAAGAAGTGGATTTGGAACGTAGACAAATAAACAATAAAATAAGGTGGGAGACAAGGAGGGGGGTGAGGGAGAGGGAGTGAGAGAGATTGCAAAAAACGTAAAGGATAATCCAAAAATATTCTGGAAGTACGTTCAGGAAAAGTTAACAAGAAGAGTAGGTATCCCAGAACTGATAGGAGAATTGGATGATAGGAATAGAGCAGAAACTGATAAGGAGAAAGCAGAGGTGCTGGGGAAATACTTTGGGGAGGTACTAACAGTGGAGTCGGATGATGCAGTGCCTACTATTCCCATCAAACAGGCACCGGCACTAGAACTAATAGAGTTTTCCCATGCTAGAATAAGAAGGGCTATAGACAAAATGAACAGAAGTAAGTCCCCGGGACCGGATGGGATACATCCAAGAATCATAAAGGCAGGAGGTGAGATGTTAGTAGAGCCATTAAAATTTGTATTTGAAATAGCTTTTAATACAGGACAAATCCCGATGGACTGGAGAGAGGCGAACATAACAGCTATTTTTAAGAAGGGAAAGAGAAATGAACCAGGAAATTATAGACCAGTCAGTTTGACAAGTGTTGTGTGTAAACTAATGGAAACGGTTATTAGAGAAGGAATAATGGAGCATATGAAATCAAACCAACTTTTCAGTGGGAGACAGTTCGGATTCTTGCCGGGCAGGTCGACGGTACTACAGCTAATTAAGGTGGTAGATGATTGGATGCAAATTCTGGAGGATGGTGATGTTATAGACGTGGTATATTGCGATTTTATGAAGGCCTTCGATAAGGTCCCACATAAAAGGTTAATAGAGAAAGTTAGAAGCTATAATATAGGGGAGAAATCTGTGAAATGGATAGAAGCCTTCCTGAAAGATCGGAGACAGAGGGACAGACTGGTGAATGGAATAGGCTCGGGGTGGAGGGAAATTACAAGTGGGGTGCCTCAGGGATCTGTGTTGGGACCACTATTGTTCGTTATATTTATCAACGACTTACCTGAAGTTATAACTAATGGAAGTGAGATATACCTGTATGCGGATGACACTAAGCTGTATAGAAGAGTGAGGAGTAAGGAATATGTGAGTTTGCTTCAAGGAGATGTGGAGGGCATGAAGGGATGGTCTGAACATTGGTTAATACCTTTTCATCCAAAAAAATGCAAGTACATGCAGATTGGGACAAGCAAGATAGACAAGGTAGGATACAGTATGTATGAAGCGATGGAGGAAGTTAATGCAGAAAAGGATACAGGAGTAGTGATAGACAATAAGTTAACTTTCTCAGAACATTTAGCGGAAAAGATAAACAAAGCCAATAAAATTGTAGGGCTGATAAGGAGGACATTTGTGTCACTTGACGAAGAAATATTCAGGAATCTCTATACAGCGCTGGTTAGGACGCACCTGGAATATGCGAACCAGGTGTGGGCTCCATATATGGTAAAGGATATAGAAGCAGTGGAGAAAGTGCAGAGGAGAGCTAGCAAGCTAGTACCAACATTGAAGAATGCGGGCTATGAATAGAGGTTGAGGACACTGGGGCTTCCGACACTGGCATATAGGAGAAAGAGAGGGGATATGATAGAGACTTTTAAGATAGTGTCAGGAATGTATGATGAGGATGTGTGTGAAGGTATCTTCTTGATGCGGGAGGGAACAAGAACGAGAGGACGCTCTAAGAAAATGTACAAAGAAAGAAGGCAAAGAACTCATTTTGTGATAGAGTGGTAAATGAGTGGAACGCACTGCCCCAGTATGTAGTCGATTCCGAATCAATAAGGGAGTTTGAAAGTAATCTTGATAAAGCATGGGGAAGACAGGATTTGAAGTTTGATTATAAAGCAAAAAATACAGAATAGTAAAAATGTTGCGTCTGCTACCGCCGCCACCAACACCGTGAACGACCGCAGTAGTGCAAGTACTGGCACTGAGCTGGATACACAGGCCTAGTTTGCCTTTTTACAGAGGATCTACTGTAAGAAACTGTAAGAAACTAAGAAATATAGTTCCTCACTCCATCCTTCGGTCTACCTCTCCCTCTCTGTCCTTCCACCTCGCTCTCGTACACCCTCTTAGTCATTCTCTCGCTTCCCATACGTTCCACTAAATTCCTGAACTATATTCAACATCCATTTTATCTCCACATCTTCTATTTACACAAAATGGGCCAAATTAATGGCAGCTATTAAATTCACTCCATCATCTCCATGATTCATCACATTCACTATTTGTGAAGAACAAAACCTAACTATAGTTTTGGGTACCTATGACTAATCACTATAAGTACCATAACTTAAATCTGAACAAGCAGAAAGTCATGTTAATACAAAACTGTACATTGAAACAACACAATTACGATAGAATAATGAAAATATAAATTATATATAGTAAGTTACACAAGATATAGCATACAAACAAGATAAAACAAAGGAAAACATACTAACAAAATATTCAAATACCACATTCAGTACCATACTGCAAGATTTTTTATTTAACACAAAAGTCTAAGGGCCAAAGTAAATGACATCATAAAGAACAAAAAATACAAGTGATAGCCCAACAAAATAGCTTCTCACGATGCACAAGATACCTAGGGCAAGGACGTGACAGGGTAAAAATATAGAAAGACTACACTTGCCTTAACCCCTCCAACCCCAGGGACGTACGTTATGCGTCGCCTATGTATGTAACCCACAGTATCAGCGACGCAATGTATGCGTCCGCCATAATTACTCTTGTCCTATGGCACCTAGAGGGTTCAGATTTGTATGGGAACTACTTTAGGATTCCACGGAACAATACCGATGGCTGGCAACCCCCGAAAGTCCAGCAGCGTGCATGTGGGCGCGCGCGGGAGTGATATGCCAGTATATTGCCTACCTATCACCCAATGATAATTATGACTTTCTCCCCCCCCAGGACCCCAAAATGACCTAGGTGTGCGCTTTTTTCCTTCATTACTAACCCATCCCATGTGTTTTCAGAAATATATTTTTTTTTAAATGGCTGGTCCTGGAGTGTACTTAATTATTAAATCGCTTGGGGTCCAGGGGGTTAAGAAAAGTAAGAAAGAGTTTGCTGGAGCAATCTTACAGCAATGAAATTGGATAGCCCGGGAGATGCAAGGGATCATGCAGCGTGGAAAGCGGACATAAGTAAACAAAGGCTTGCTCATGCAAAAATATAAAGGATTATTTAACGATGAGAAAGCCATAAGCACGTCGATATGCCAAGATAGTTAAAACAATGGAAGCAGATAATACATTAAGCAAATAATGCCAAGGACAATACATCACATAAACATGATAAAACAAAGGAAAGAATAAGGAATATCTTTGCATATACAGGTATAAGAAAGGTTAGAGATTCCCAATGAAAAGGTGAAAAGCAGGCCTATGTAAAGATGGCAGATTCAAAATAATTAAGCAACAACAGAATGGAAGGAAAGAATAAGGAATAACTTTGCATACATAAGAAAGGTTAGATATTCCCAATGAAAAGGTGAAAAGCAGGCCTATATAAAGATGGCAGATTCACATTAATTAAGCAACAACAGAATGGCTAACAGGGTACTCACGATGAAGAGGCCTATGTAAAGATGGCAGATTCACAATAATCAAGCAACAACATAATGGCAAACAGGGTACTCACGATGAAGAAGAAGAACAGGCCGAAGGCAGAGGAGAGGTGCCACAGGTCATGGAAGTCAAACACACCCAAGAAGTCGCATGGGGTGTTCAGGGCTCGGGAGGCAGACGGGGAAGCCTGCAATATTATACAAAATGAAAGAACATCCACTAAATTAAAGCCCATGCATAATTTCAAGGTTATCTCAATTTCTATCTTTAATTGGCATGATCTATTCTTTTTGTATTAACTCGCAGTGGCAAGGGATATAACTAGCTGCAATTTCGCTAGCATCAGGCAAATGTGACTTTTTCAGAAATACTGTAGAATGTACATCATCGCAGGATATAACAAGCAGAGATTTCGCTGGCGTCAGGCGAATTTGACTTTCTTCAGAAAAATGCTGATGCCATGGGGCTGCATATTAACCTTATTGATAGTTGATACCATATGGCATCATCAGGCGGGTGCCCAACCCCGAAAGGAGTTGAAATAGGGGAGCAATCGCCCCGCCAAAGGCGGCTTTCTAGGGCCTTTCCTAGCAGATGCTGTGAGGATTGGGTTCTAGTTATGTGATGATGGGCTGGTCTATCAGAGTGAGAGCTAAGCGAACTCTGCCATACCCATAGCTTATTCTGACTGTTCCTTTTACTTATATATTTTCTAGATCTCAAGTGACCACCGGTGTCTCTTCCGTGGATTGACCTCCCTACTGCCAACCTAGAGGTTGGTTGGCAGATTGGGAGTCAAAGCGTCACATTTTTCCTTTGCCCCTCAACTTTCCCTTCATAATTGCTGAGACGCACAGGGCCTTGGGCGGGGCTTTTGTTTCCCGGGTGTTTCCGCATCCTCCTGAGCTCCCCGCCTTGGTGGCTTCGGTCACCCGGGCTTTATTAGTGGTAAGTGGTAATATGTTTATGGATGGTGTGGTGAGGGAGGTGAAAAGGAGGACTATGGGAAGAGGATTGGGTTTAGTAGGAAAGAATGGTAGAGATTGGGAGTTGAATCAGGTGCTGTTCGCTGATGACACAGCATTGGTGGCGGATTCTGATGAGAAACTGCAGCGGGTAGTCAAAGAGTTTGGTGTGGTTTGTGGAAGGAGGAAACTGAAGGTGAACGTCAATAAAAGTAAAGTAATGGTGTGTAATAGGGGAGAGCATAGGGTGAATCTAGATGTGAGGCTGGATGGGGAAATATTGGAACAAGTAGAGTGTTTTAAATATCTAGGAGGAACGATAAGCAGGAGTGGAGGTATGGAAGTGGAGGTAAAACACAGAGTGTGTGAAGGAAGGAAGGTTTTCGGAGCAATGGGAAGTATGTGGAAGACGAGAAATCTCGGAGTGAAAGTAAAAAGTGCACTGTATCAAGGAATTGTTGTGCCAACAGTGATGTATGGGGCTGAAACATGGGCTCTGAAGAAAAAGGAGAAAAGAGGGCTGGATGTGATGGAGATGAGCTGCTTGAGGAGTATGTGTGGAGTTACTCGTAGAGACAGATTGAGGAATGAAGAGATACGTAGGAGAGTGGGGCAGCAGGAACATTTGTCAGCCAGAGTGGACAGAAGGGTGCTGAGCTGGTATGGTCATGTTGAACGAATGGGAGATGAAAGGCTTACAAAGAGAATATGTGAGTCAGGTACAAGGGGAGATAGAAGGGCAGGAAGACCCCCATTGAGATGGAGAGACTGTGTAAGAAAGGCTTTGGATGATAGAGGAATGACTATAGATCAGGCAGGGGAAGTGGTGGTGGACAGGAGTGAATGGAGAATGCTTGTGAATAGTTGAGTGAACACATGGTCATTTGGAGTAAGGGGTCGGGCGCAAGTTCGACTAGATAATAGTCCATCAGGCGCCTGGCCCGGGGGGACGATTAATATGAAGGGTGTGCCTGGAAGTGTGGTGGGAGGGCTTGTGGCTTTGGCTCCGCTGCATGTCTGCCTGCCGAGATCGGAACCTCTCCGGGTGGTCAGGGGCCGGGGGAGTGCTGGAACGACCTTGGTAACCCTGGTCTCTGGGTCTTCTCCTGGGTGACCTGGATGTGTGTGAGTTTGTGTTTTTTATCTGTGTTTATTTTTTGTTTTATGTTGTATTTGTGTTTTCCCTGTTCTTGCTCTGTCTTGAGTCGGCTACCCCCAAAATGGGGATTGGGCCTGAGCATATAGATAGATAGATAGAAGCAGGGAAGGTTTTGTGGGGGCGCTCGTTATGACCTTGGTCTTGCTCGAGACCTTGGCCTTGCTCGAGACCTTGGGGCTGTTCGGCCAGAAAGCCTGGGGAACAACAATAACCATATGGCATCACTTGGGGTTCAAGGGTGTAAGTATGGCTTCTTCAGGGCTGGATAAACCCTGGGTGAGTTACAGTAAGTACAGAATGAATGAATGATCAAACAATACATACCTCAGAGTCTGTGCTGTGTTTGAAGAATGCAAAGAGAGCTGGTATCCACAAAACAGCAGACAGGGCCAAGCAAATACCAGCCAATAAAGTTCCCTTCTCTTTGTACGCAACTCTCTGTGGTGGAGAAAATTGAACTGGTAAGAAATTAATTTACATGAACAAGGAAGTACGATCTTTAACAATTTATAACAATTTCCATGGCTATAAAAATAAGCTGCTTCCTAGACAGTGGCAGCTTTCCATACTACACATTCTCTTGCAATTTCTCTATTAAAGTTCATTGCCGTAACATAGCCAGACCTATGAGAGTTCCGTATGGAGCTCAGTGGTCTGGTTAATCTGCTCTACATAACTAACTAACTCCCTACGATCACTTCAAACAAGCTCGTCCCAGGTCTTCTTGGGGCAGTTTCTATATTTGTTTATTTATTTTGTTCTACATACCCCAGCTATGGGGTATGTGGCAGAGTGGTCTTGCCACTGGACTGGTAATCCAATGGACCCGGGTTCGAATCCCAATATGTCAATGGGAAGATATTATTGGGATGGACTTTGTGCTGTACAATCGCGCTAATAAGTCATGACTCGATTCCCAGTACCTTTTGTTCAGAAAGTGCTATCTGGCAACTATTGAGGCTCTACTATATTCATATATTACACACCGGGGAGAACTGTATTGAAGGAAAAAATACCAAAAACACGATATATAAGTATTGTTACAATATATTGATATCATTATGTGAGAGCAAACCAAATAATACGAAAGTTGAGACTAACCCGAACGAAAGAATGAGAAACTCGTAGTATATCGCTCACTAGATTCAGGATTAAAATGTGGAGGAAGTCTCTTAACCCAGCAAGTGCGGTAAGACTTATATAAGGCCTACCGCTCGCTGCGGGAAGCCTTATATAATCCAAGGCCTAAATTTTTTTTTTAACCAGCCCAGTATCAATTGTGCGTTTTTTTTTTTTTTTTTTTTTAAATTGCCCCTTGGCCATGGCAAATATCACTCCTCCACATCCCCTCCTTCCCCCCCCCCCCCCCCCCCCTCAATTATCACCTATTCTCCTTGTTATTCCCTTATCCTTAGGTATATTTTCGTGCTAACATTAGCGAGTTGCTAGCAGGGCGTGGTCATCTGTGTTACCAAGCGTGGGAAAGAGCAAGAGAGAGTATCGCGCGACAGTGTCTCTCCAGACGTGAGGAGTGGAGGAGCGGGAGGCTGGCTCACACTCGATGATTACAACTCCCGGCCTCTGTTGCCGATTTTGACCAGACAAACGCTGTTTCCACTTGTTTTATTGCTGTAATAGGTTAATATCTTCATAATCAACGTAAAATAGGCGCATATGGATAAGTATTAATGATATTTATAGTACGATGACGATTTGAGTGAAGAAAACAGCCTAAATACCTCCGCACAGGGAGGGGTGGCCACTACCCCCCCCTGCGCACTTCTTAGGTTAATGCTGTTATTACTTTTTAAGCCAACAATACTGGGAGAAAAGTATCTCATAAAATTAAACCCAACCGTTAAAAGTAATATTCAACCCATGAGTGTCAATAAATTACGTAAATAAACATACAACAGATTGTTTTTTCCACCTTTAATTCTCTATGGGAGACAAGTCTGCCTGAAAAACAAAGCGGTCTCCAGTATATTTTGGGATAAAGCTTGAATACTCGAGAACAGCTTGTAATTTGTATAGACAGACGATGAAATTTCACTTATAACATATTTAATAGCCCATAGGGACACCCATATAGGAACAAAAAATGGAAAGGCATGTAGTAAAGGACAAAGGTGGATATATGAGCGGAAGAGATACACTCTCTCATATACTGGCAGTGACTGACTTGCACTGTCTTGCAGGCCTCCAGGCGGCAGGCCCAGGGAGTGTAACATGCTAGATAGCGCCAGGAAATTAAATACTTTCATTATTCTATAAAGATATTGAAAACAAACCTTACTTATATATATTCAAACTACTGTACAACATAAATATAATTTAAAGGGCATTAATAGGTTAATTTTGTCAGTAGGCCAATTATTGAGAATATCCGGAGACCTATAGTTATAAATTAGGACATGACTGGGCTCTAAGGGCAGTGGAGAGTTACCAGCGGTAGCCAGATTTGGGGACTTTTGTCCGAGCCTTAGAAAAATCGAATCATGACTTCTTAGCACGATTGTACCTAGTTTCAGTGCATTACCACAGCACACCGAAATTCCAAAAAAATACCCTCATTGTTCCCTGATTAAAATAGCACTGTATGAATATTCCCATATTCAAAATATGTTACAGGCCTAGTGAGTTAATTGCTCAATAGGTGGCGTTCTGAAAGTGAGGGTCCGAGTGTGGGGGATGAGACTGTGAAGCACAGAGGCGGAGCAGCTTCAGAGATGGAGTTGCTTCGAGCCGGGGTGCTTTGCATGGCTCACTCCCTAGACTGGAACAAGACCTCACGGGCCTCACCGTGTTCAGCGGTGTACAGTGGAGCCCCCATCCTAGCTGCTAATCGGTTCCGCAGAAATAGAGCTAGGATTGAAACAGCCAAGATCGGGGCACTGTTCTTATGGGGAAAATTCAATCGGTTCCGTGCTCATGCCAAAATTTGCGTCTTTTTCTATTTTTTGCCTATGAAAACATGTTTTATTGTACACAAATTAAATTTTATGCATTATACTGTATCATATAATACACCATAGAATAAGTTTTTAATAACTAGAAAAAAAGGCCCAAATTTAAACAATTACCGCACTTTTTCCCAGTGTTAGGCTATGAAAACTTGTTTTTTGTCTAGCCTAGGCCTAAATCTTATGCATTGTAAATAATAATGTAGACATGGCTAAATGACAGTCCTAACCATAAATACTTTAGATTGGGGCATTGTTTCTATCATGCAAAAATTTTTAAGCCTAGCCTAGCCTAGGCCAAGGTTCTAAATTCGTCCAGCCACCCCTCAAGTACCCATTTCGCCCCAAATACATCCAATAAATACATATGAGAAGACGTATAAATACATATTATGAGAAGATTACTTACCACTCAGACTTTATTATAAATCATTGTCATATTTAGCCTAGCCTACGCTAACATCGTCTAGGCTAGGCATTTCAATCGCTTTCGTCCGGCATGGACTGGTCTTTGCTCTGTGTTTTGAGCATGAAATTCCTTCATTGCTACCACCAGGCCAACCATCCCTATCACTAGATGTACAACAGGTTATAATAAACGCGAGAGATAAGGGGTTCAGGCACAAAAAAGCTTGCAAACGGTTGTTTTGTCAACACAGATACTAGCTAAACTGCAAGCGTCTGCTTAGTGATGACATCATACAAAGATGGCGGCATCTTGTGCATTTGACAATCGGATCTCGGATTCACTCGGATTTCGTCTCTAAACGGCAAGCACCTGGCAGATTCTTTTCGTTATGTTAAAACAAAATTATTGTTTTTGTTTGTTTTCTAGTTTTATGTTGAGTTTTTCGTTATTTTTGCTATTTTTTTTGGGTTTCGGCTGGGATTTTGATGCGAGAATTGAGGCTTTTGGCGCGAGAATTGAAATTGGGAATTTTTGGTGTGTGGCGCGAGAATTGAATCAGCGAAGACTGATGTAGCAAAAATGGGGGCTCCACTGTAGTGTAAAGGCTCTCAGCCTATGCCCGAGAGGGAGTAGTTGGAATATAGAAAAAAAACAAAGAAAACAAAAAAAATATACAGTATATGCATACATATACAGTACATACATTCATATGAAAGCACCATATTTCTGCACTACTGTATATTTTCTGCCATCTTCTCAAAATACCAAAAGTACCGGTATCTCAGCCAATATATATACATATACAGTATATATATAAATACACACAACCTCCATTATGCTGTACCTCTACTCATTTTGTGACTCGATGGCACATACTCCATTGCTGGGGGGTGGCCGACTCGAGACAGAGCCCGAACAAAAATAACATTTAACTAGTTATTATAAAAGAAAAGAAAAAAGAAATACCTCTAAAATAAACTCATCCACACATCCATATTGTCATCCTCAACTCATTGTAATCAAGTCTGTTCAACATCTTTCTTAATTGCCAATGATTCAATATAACAGAGGAAGTAATAAATTCCTTGGTAATAATCTAATATATCAATTTCACTCTCAACACCGAACACCTCCCAATGAAATTCACGAAAGCATATGATCTACCCAATTGAGGAAGAAGTCAAACAAATACCTTGGTAACAACATAATTGAGGAAGTAGAGACTCGTGTTGACCAGACAGACGATGAGGATGAAGTTGTAGACGTTGGGGTCGATGGCCAATCCACAGACCATGAGGGCAAGGTTCCCCACCACCCCTAATGCCACCCGGCACACCTGTAGTGGGGTGGAGGTGCGGTCCCTCTGTTCCAGCACCTCGTGGAGTTTGTTAGCTACCTCACTCCAACCCTTCCATACTTTCCATATCTTGAACGGGGCTGAAAAGACGCAGCACACATAAACAATACATTTTTATTTATTTATTTATTTATTTATTTATTTATTTATTATTTTTTTTTTTTTACATTAGTTTAACCAGACCACTGAGTCACAATAACAGACTCTCATAGGGGTGGCATTAACCCTTCCCACACAGGGCCGCCCTCCTAAGGACGTTGTTGAGATCCGGGTGATATGGCCGAAAAACTTATTTAATAGGCTACCTGTATCTTTTGTTATTTTAACTGCTAGAAAATTCCCACGCATCTCTAAACGTACTGCGGTTTCCAATCTGTAGACTGGCGTTGAGTAGAGCTCTCTAAGTCAACTGGTTCAGTTGTGATGACGATTTCCGTGGAGAGAGTTTCGAGGCGATGTTAGCAATATGACACACTTTTTAACACTAAATCTGTCTTAGCAGACCACACAAAAACAAAGCTCCGACGTCCGCTTGCTTTCGGAGGTGCGCGCGTCGCCTCCGACCAGCTGTGTTTACATACGTCGGACGCGCGGCTTTCAAAACAAGCTAAATAGGCTTTCAAGCTTACGGATTACAAGGGGACACCCGGGCTCCTGCCCATCTGCCGCGATGTCCTTTTAAAATGCTGCCCGGGCAGGAAAGGTTAACACAACAACCTGACCTGATGTTATGTTATAGGAATCCTTCCCTTATTCTTTTCCACACCTTGTATGAAGCTTTAATAAGAATAATGTACTGGTGAATCACACAAAAACACACAAACACACACAAATTATGATTAAAACACTTGCCATTATCTTTTCAAGGCACTGACAAAGAGAGACACTGTGCATTCTCTACCTTCTCTCTGTCAGAGTCTGTGTAGCATATATAAATGAACATTGGGGCCCAGGACCACACCCCAGGTAATCAATGCAATAATTCCCTACAGCCCTAACCCAATGCAGGCCAACCTTTTCCCACTTTCCACTATAGTCCGTTCATTCTAGGTTGGGCAAAAATCGTAACCTCTGACCTCTGTAACTCAAAAAGGGCTAGAGCAAATGAGCTGTAAATATATACACATATTCCCTAGCCAATTCTTCCTCGTATAGAGGAGTAAGGCATCCGGCAATAGATAGATACATACATAAATTTTAAGACTGAGTGCTCCACACATACGTGCAGTTTCAGTCTCTTGTCCTAATAGATAGATAGATTAGCTTGATTACTCTAGTCCTTTTTGAGTTATGAGAGGTTAGGATTTACGATTTCTGCCCAACCTAGAATGAACGGACTATAGTTGAGGAAAAAAATAAAAAAAAATAGAATACTTACAGAAAGACCATATGCCAGTGCGAGCCATTAACATTGTATTGGATATAAGGACGGCAGCGTACAAAGTCGTCAACAGCCCCCAGAACTCCCCGTAGCTCATCCATTCCCGTAGCTCGGCAATCAAGAGTGCCACCCCCACCCCCACCGTAGTTGGGTACACATGGTGCGTGACATCCCCGTGACGCAGGCCCCACACATTCACCACGCACACCGCCAGTAGCACGTACATGAACATCATATCTGAAATAAATTGATAAAACTCAATACCTTACCTTAAGGGGAGGTATTTAGTTTGTTCCCTAGACCTCCATCAAGCTTAAAATTACACCCCCTGGAGTCCCTTTCAAGATAAATTTGTACATTTTTCGGTAGAAAAATGTCCTGGCCGAAGGCCGGTTCCTCTTAAATTACAGGCTCGCTATCGCTCGCCAGGATAAAATCGACACCTGAATTGCACGAAAGGTCTTAATATGGGGTGAAAGTTCTTAAAATCGCTAAACTAATGGGGCAAACGTTTTATAATATCAAAAGCAATGGGGCTAAACATGAGGGAGAAAGGGGTCAAGAAAAAAATCCCTCAAGTGGAGATCTCCCCTTAAATGCTTGTTAAGCACAGCAAAACAAAAACAAAAATAAACTATTGTCTCAACACTAAATATAACTAAACAGAATTGCAATTAAAGTTTGAATACACTGTAGTTGGATATCATACCTCAAGTTTGAATAGTTGGATATCATACCTCAAGTTTGAATAGTTTAGATAGATGGAGAAATTGGGTTTTGGAAGCATTAAAGTTAACAAGGTTTTCTCTGCCCCAATTGGAAATAGTATTTAGATCAGAATTTAAGAGTTCTATGGCTTCATTACGTTTGTCGTTGAGGGATTGCTGGCTGGGGCGTTCTGAAAAACTAATGGAGTAGTGCAAGGTTGAGTCGTCTGCGTATGAATGGATGGGAATTAAGGTACAGTTAAGGAAGTTTATAGAGTGAGGAAGTGAACAATGGCCGTCCACAACCGCGGCTATGGAACGGCCGGAAAGGAAATGCACAGATGGAGGGATAGAATTTAGAAATTAAAGATTTATGCCAGACTCTATCGAAGGCTTTCGATATGTCTAGTGCAATAGAAAGTAGAGCGACCCTTAAGGAAGCCATACTGGCGATCTGAGAGCAGATTATGAGAAGAGAAATGCTTAAGAAATTTGGAAGCAAGAATAGTTTCAAAAACTTTAGAAAGACAAGAGATAAGAGCAATTGGACGATAGTTGGAGGGTTGAGAGCGGTCACCCTTTTTTGGGACAGGTTGAATGTGAGCAAACTTCCAGCATGAAGGGAAGACGTTAGAGGATAGACAGAGACGAAAGAGTTTGCCTAGGCAGGGAGTCAGCACGGAAGCACAGTTTTTGAGAACAACAGGAGGAACACCGTCCGGACCGTACGCCTTATTAGTGTTAAGCCCAGAGAGGGTAGAAAGTACATCTTTAGAAGAGATTAGGATATTAGGCATAAGTAAGAGAGAGGAGGGCGGAGAAGGAGGAATAGCACCGGAATCATCCAAGGTGGAGTTTCTAGCAAAAGTTTGAGCGAAGAGTTTAGCTTGGATATCATACCTCAAGTTTGAATAGTTGGATATCATACCTCAAGTTTGAATAGTTGGATATCATACCTCAAGTTTGAATTATTGAAGGTCATATCTGGAACAAGTACCGGTGTAGACAGTGCATAAACATCATATCAGTAAATTTTAATAAAGGGTGATCATATATGGAATATGCCAATACGTACCAGCCGTTTTTATGTACTATGCTAGGTTATTTTAGATGTAATGTTGTAGTTCTATATTTATGAAAGAGGCAGCCTAACATGCTATATATACAGTATATATATATATACTGTATATACATACCAAACCTGATGGTGACGCTATTAGGGCAGAAGTGGTAGAGGCTGGACATGATACCTTGGATGACCAGACCATAACCCAGAGACATGAACAGACCGTAGTGTCGGCTCACTCCCACACTCTGCAAACAAATATCAGAATTAGAAAGTTATAAAATGTCACTTAGCCCAATTCTAACACTTGAAACTTGTATAACTCTTGAGCAAATTGAACTCATTAAGAATTGAGAGGCTCCTTGTGCGAGTCAGGCAGTTCCCTCAGAACGAGTGTGTAGAGTTTGTATGTGTAAAAAGTAGTGATGTGAGAGAATATCGGCTAATTTTGGAGGCATCAGTATCTGTGAAAATTGGGCCGATACCAGCTGATACTTTTGTATTAGGGATCTAAATGTGCAATACTTTAAAACTGCAATAATAAGAAAATTGAACGAAAAAGCAATAACATATATCTGTTGTAGTTACAGTGACTATAGTACAGACTGACTATAGTAACTTCCACATGACCGAACCATCTCAAGGTATTCCTTTTCACACTTTCCAACACATCTACATCCACACCACACCGCTCTCGTACTTCCTCATTCGTCTGTCTATCCCTCCATGTAACTCCGCACGCACTTCTTAAGTTAAAATATAAAACTTGCAAACTAAGCAAACCAAAACAGGGACAAAGACAATATAAAGTCAAAATAACTTATCAAAATCGCTATGTGGAAACAACGCTTACTAAAATAACATTTATGAAATAAAAGAACACAATCCACCACATAGGGTGTACGGTCTGTACACTGTACATTACTACATGAGCAAGTAACTTATTTCCACCCCTCTCACTCTTGGCTTGTGTCTCTCCAACAACATCCATGCTTCGCTCCCATAAGTCAATGTCGGGATTACCACACTGTCAGGCAAGGACTTCTTTACTTCCATGCTGACCATCCTATTTCTTGTCAATGCTTTCAGCGTTCCTACAACCCTCTTCCCCTGTTGCACCCTCTCCCGCACTTCTTCATCCATACTCCCATCTTTACTTAACACACTGCCCAAATACTTAAATGAGCGGACATTCTCCAAACCCTGACCGTTCAACCTCACCTCACACTCTGTGGCTGTACCCCTTTCAAAGACCATAACCTTACTTTTCCCCGCACAAAGGTAGTAAAGTATCCATAAATAGCTTACGGTACTGGAAAGTATCCGTATCATCTTTTCAATAAGTATCTGTTTCTGCCAAAATGTTGGCATCGGTAGATCTTGAGTAAGAAGTTACCTGAAAATAAAAATCGAACCACAAGCACCCATAAGAGCTAGAATAATATGCCCACATCCCAGTCCAAAGAAAGTGGTCCTCGCCCGAACTACAGTATATTTTGACTGTTGTGTCATTTGCCTCACTCCCGCTGGAAGTCTTTCAATTCCAATCTTTTTGGTAATCAGAAAGGGAGAAGAGGAATATCTATGCGGTGGAGATGGGCGATAAGTGTTAATTTCTTTGAAATGCTTGTCATCATCATCATCATCAAACCTGACGCCCCGCTTCCACAGGAAGCGCCTCAAAAGGGATGGCCATGGCAGAAATTGCCTCCAGGCTCCCAGACATGCCCCGACTGACCCACTCTACAGTGCCATTTCCACTAAGTGTTTGTCATATTGTATCTTCAACTCCATTCACAGCAATGTATTAAATGACTATGAAGGTGGGAGGTCAGATTAAGGCACAAAATAAATATCCAACCGACACAAACATGTACAGTAATCCGTTACAATAATGAATATAGAGGACTTTGAAGATCCCAGTAGCTTTTGGTGTAATGAAGCTATGATACAGGCTCTAGTAGGGAGACTCAAGTTGACAGAAAATTCTTTTACATTATGTTGATTGATGATTTGAAACAAAGTATCATAAACATCCAAAATCATTACCAAAGAAAATCAAGGCAATCCAAAATCCTAACCATTTTTACACAATGATCTTGAATGGACTTAACGGGCAAAAGCAAGTTATTGGAGACTTCTATCTATCTATCTATCTATCTATCTATTGCCTGACGCCGTGATCCCCGAAGGGGTGGCCACGAACGAACCGCCCCCATGCACCTCTGTCCCCAGTCAGTCGACGCCCCTCCCCCCAACCAGCACCGCCTTCGTTCATGTACTTCCTCACTCCATCCTTCCACCTCTCATTCGGTCTACCTTGAGACTTGGAGACTTTAAATCTATTTATCATTTCAAGCCATTAAACACATGATTCTGTGTCATCCCAGTTTTGGTTTGTACATTTTGTTTGTTTTTTGGTGACCCTGGTCTCTGGGTCTTCTCGATGACGTAGATGTGTGTGAATTTGTATTTTGCTTTTGTGTGTTCATTGTTTTCTGCTGAGGTGTCCCTATTCTGGCTCCGTCTGAGTCGGCCACTCCCTCAAAAATATATAAATAAATAAATAAAAACAGGGCTTCAGTATATAGAGTTATTTACAATGCTAAAAATCGCATTAAGGACCTGGTCCTCGAACAAGTGTGTAACACTGACAATCCCAATGGGATCTTCAACCTAGCTAGGCGAGTTAAAAATGACAGTAGGGATATTATAGGTGAACAGTCTGTTAGAAACCGATAATGGGAAGATTGTGTATGCAGAAAATGAAATCGGAAAAGCATGGAAGGCACACTATGAACAATTGCTAAATGTATAAATGTAGAGTTTGAATGAGATAAGGAACAGCTTAGTATTGAAAAAACAATATCTGGGCCCCCTCCTTTGATAGCACCAGCTGTAGTGAGCGACGTAATCAATAAAATGAAGGACGGTAAAGCTCCAGGTTGCTCTGACATTGTCGCTGAGATGATAAAAGCCTCAGGGGAGACTGGTGTAAACTTAGTTACCGAGTTGATAAACACCATTATTAAGGATGAGAAAATCCCAGAGGATTGGCTCAAAAGTGTGATAGTGAATATATACAAAGGAAAAGGGGATGCGCTAGATAGACGAAATTATAGGGGCCTGAAAAAATGCTTGACCAAATCATGAAGGTCTGTGAGAGAGTCCTTGAGGGTTTGATCAGGCAAAGCATCTCTATTGATGATATGCAGTTTGGTTTTATGCCAGGACGGGGTACGACCGATGCTATCTTCATAGTCAGGCAGATACAGGAAAGATACTTACTAAAAGGCAAGGATCTTTACTTTGTGTTTGTAGACCTGGAGAAGGCCTTTGATAGGGTGCCTAGAGATGTTATGCAGTGGGCTATGAGGAAACTTGGTGTGGAAGAGTGGCTGGTGCGTGTGATAATGAAGATGTATGAGGATTCGCGAAGTGCGGTGAGGGTGAAGGGTGTACTGAGTGATGAGTTCGCAGTCCGTGTTGGAGTCCATCAGGGTTCAGTGTTAAGCCCCCTCCTCTTTATTATGGTCTTCGAGGCACTGTCTAGAGTTTTTAGAGGCGGACTCCCGTTGGAACTGTTTTATGCAGACGATTTAGTCCTAATAGCTGACAGTGTGCAAGATGCTGAGGCCAAATTCAGAGAGTGGAGAGAGGGCATGGCGAGCAAGGGTTTAAGAGTCAATATTAACAAAACCAAGGTTATGCATTGTAGATTGAGACGAGGCAATGTGGAAAAGAGCGGTGCATAGTAGCATACCCATGTGCAGTGTGTGGAAAGGGAGTGGGCGCTAACTCAATTCAATGTAGCATCTGTCGATGTTGGGTACACCATGGGAGTAAGAACTGTAGTAGAATAAAGGGACCCCTGCTGAAGGATAAGTCAGAAATAGAGAAATTTGAGTGCGTAGTGTGCAAAGGCGAGCTTGTGTTAGGTGATGATCCTGTGGCTGTGAATTTTGGAAATGAGTCTTTGGAGCTGGTGAACAAGTTTTGTTACCTAGGAGATACCATCTCTGCCGGTGGTGGGGCCGAGGCTGCCACTGTCGCTAGAATTAGGTGTGGCTGGGGGAAGTTCAGAGAACTGATGCCAATCCTGACCATGAAAAGAATGCCTCTCCCACTGAAGGGAAAGGTGTATGCCTCATGTGTTAGAAGTGCAATGACGTATGCCTCAGAAACATGGGCCGTTAAAGTAGAGGATGTCAACAGAATGGAGCGTAATGAGATGAGAATGGTGAGATGGATGTGTGGGGCCAGGCTACAGGATAGAATAACAAATGTTGAGCTGAGGAGACGTTTAGGTATAAAGAGTATTAGCGAGGTGATGCGTACAAGTAGACTGGGATGGTATGGACATGTGGAGAGAATGGATGAACAAAATTGGGTGAAAAAATGCAGGTCTGTGATTGTGGAGGGAGCTGCACCAAGGGGTGGACCGAGGAAGACCCGGGATCGGACTATACGTTCCGATCTCAAATCCAAGAACTTGACAAGTGAAGCAGCCCTTAACAGGGTTGCCTGGAATGCCGCCATTAGGATAAGAGACTGAAACTGCACTTATGTGTGGAACACTCGGTCTTAAAATTTTATGT
This sequence comes from Paralithodes platypus, assembly GCA_032716605.1. Taxonomy (NCBI): domain Eukaryota; kingdom Metazoa; phylum Arthropoda; class Malacostraca; order Decapoda; family Lithodidae; genus Paralithodes; species Paralithodes platypus. Next base: position 11,773,625 of record CM064483.1, on the reverse strand, counting down.
ATGTACGGTATGTATGTATATAGATAGATAGATAGATTTTGCAAGTTTTACACTATACAGTAATAACTAACATTTTCGGCGGTGAAGTTGTCCAGGATTCTATGAGTGAGGCGTTGGTGTCGATTGACGATAATGACGAAGGCCACCCCCATACATATGTAGCCGATGTTGGTGAACACTCGAGAGACGTCCACCATCTTGCCCAGTCCTGTCAGACACCGCGAGTTGAAGAAGCAACGGTCCTCTATACCATGGGTCATCAACATCTAGTAATAAATACATAAATTAGTAATCATATTGGGTTCCCGGACATCTCAACCAGTAGAACATTTCAACCAGTAGCTCTCAACCAGAGCCAAATCAACCAAAACCAACCAAACCAATGCCAAAATATAGTACTAACCTAACCTAATTGTATTGGTTGATTTGGTACTGGTTGATTTGGTACTGGTTGAGAGCTACTGGTTGAAATGGTCTACTGGTTGAGTTGTCTGGTCACCATCATATTGTGGTAATATTATTTTTATTAATCTCACCACCACACCCCCAATGAAATTAATTAAAGTATATATGATCCACCGGGATTCGAACCCGGGTTATCACACACATATTTTTGCCATCTTAACCATTACACCACCAGGACGGTTACTAAGGCTGCCTATTATCCAAAACTCATCCAATCTTTACATTAAAGTGTAGGCTTATTGAGATATGCAAATATATTTCAAAAGGTACTCAATAAAGCAAAGACATGCACTTGTATTCTTAAGCAATTCATAACCCCCTCTGTACCGGCGATGTCTTCTTATTTTAATTTTGGTTACTATTAAGATAATTTTATTCAGTTTAATAAGGGCCTACAACAACAAACAGTCTTCGAACTATCTCACTTAACCGTTTTTTACTGCCACATATCCTTCTTAAGCTGCACAAAATTGTCTAAATATAACTAGAATCAAATTAAAAAGACGTCTCCGGTACAGAATGGGTTAACCTTCGCAGCACTTATACGTGTACTCTCTGTAAACAACACTCATTCCCATGGTTTTTGTTCAGGTTTCAGACACGGAGAATAGAAAGAACATTTAATAATATACAACTTATTAACCCACCATCAAATAAGAGCGCAGTATCTCGGTGGTAGGCAAGGCGGTGAATATTCCCATAATGACCAGGTTGTTCTGGAAGCCTACCTCCGCCAACTGGGCATTAGCCGAACCTAGGTTAAATACCGCCACACGCTTCCACCACCATACATACCTGGTGGGGTGGAAAATTAGCTAGATCAGGGAAGGTAAAATAAGTAACACCCCGTTCTTAACATTAATCATCAATTACAAACCCCAATGCACTTTAACCCGTGGAGCCCCGGCTAGTTTTGTAATGTTTGTTCACCAGAACCCGGCCGGTTTTCAAAAAATTGTTTTATTCCAGAAACAATAGCGAATGGGTTAGGAATGAAGGAAAAACCACGAAAAACTGCTCAAAAAGCTTAAAGAATGGTCCTACAGAGCCCCCGAAAACGTATTTTACAAGAGTAAAAATTTGAAGGCAATTACCCCCAAAAACCAGATTATTGCGCGCTCACGCGCACGTACGTGGACTTTGAGAGTTTTCAACCATCGGCACGGTTGCGTGGGATACGTACACAGTTCCCATACAAATCTGAGCCCTCTTGAGTGGCTACACCCGAGGTTACGGTCGGCGCAATTAGGGTGACGTGTCAGACGCGTCTCTGGGGCTGTGCGTTACATACATCGTCTACGCGTCGCTGGGGCTGTACGGGTTAATAAACTAATGAAAGCATATGGTCCTCCTGGGATTCAAACTCGGGACACCACACCCAGAACATATGTATCTAAACCAATACACTACCAACACAGTTATAATAACAAACTAATGATAGGTCAAACACACCCACACACTTCTACCACCACACATACCTGGTGAATAACTAGGCTAGTTCTGCACCATAACAGTGAATATCTGGTTCAGATTGTATCCTGTACTCTCATTATTAATCTAGCCAAGTTACTGGGTCCAATGACTCCAATTCAGTGCCTTAACCCCTCAGACCCGGTAGGGCTCTGAGGCACCCATAACAAACGCGGCCCGCGGAACCCGGTAGGGCTCTGAGGCACCGGCAGCTTGAAAGCCTGTAAGCTTGTTTTGAAAGCCGTCCGTCCGACGCACAAGAAGGAGAGGCGTCGCTTGTTTTTGTGTGGCTGTGTGTTGTTGTTTAGTAGTGAAAAGTAGCTCATATGGCTGACATCGCCACAAAGCTCTCTCCACGGAAATCATCATCACAACTGAACCAATTGACTTAGAGAGCTCTACTCAACGCCATTCTACAGGTACGAAACACATCTACGCTTGGAGATGCGCGGGAATGCGGAAGCAGTCAAAATAACAAAGATACGGTAGCCTAGGCGTAGACGTTTTTCGGCCAAAAACCCCGGGTTTCGGGGAATATTTATAGAATGCGTAGCCGGTCTGCGAGGGTTAAGGTTGGGTCAGTAGTTGCCCTTAGCTTACCATTAACCCGGCAAGTGCGATAGGCCTCACGGAAGGCTTCCTATAGGGAACGCGATAGGCCTCACGGAAGCAAGACCATAAAAAAAGCCTTCCAAAAAAAAAAAGGGCCTATCAAAACAAAGGATTTTGTCTCTAGGTGAGATAATTCCCCTCTAGTACTCATCCATGTGTTTCTCACCCCTCCCCCTCCCCTCCTTCCCCACCTTATTCCCCCCTCCCCCCCCTCCTCAATTATCACCTATTTATCCACTTATTATCATAATTTATCGGTTATTTTTCTCTCCCGCGATAACGTAGCACAAGTGGGTTCCATAAAAGATCGTTATGCAACACCCAGACACCGGCACACACCGCCCCGCTCGTCTCAGTTAACTCCCAGACAGCGAGAGGGGAGGGCTGCCTGTGGCTCTCTCTCGCCTGAGATTATGACCGGGTGGCCAATATCTTCGTTTTTCACCACCCAAATGCTTTTCCCACTTATTTTAGCACTCTTGAAGGTTCATATATACATCATATATGTAAAATAAAAGCATACCGAAAACAAATAATGCTTTATATTGTAAATATAACAAATTCTGTCAGAATCCAGGGCTAGAAATGCACAAATAACTACCCTAGCACCTAGGTCTATATCGCGCTTGTCAGGTTAAGGGATCGGGTGATGGAAATATGAGGTAAAACTTACAAATAACTTGCAAATATTCAATTTTGAATCGGGTGATGGATATACAAGGAAAAACTTGCAAATATTCAATTTTGAACCGAGTGATAGAAATCACAAAACAGCTTTAACTTAGGTTTATAGAACTCGAGGAGTTGGGATCACCTCAGAAAACATTAGGCATTTCCTATGGGACTTGCATCAGCAAACTTTGGTTACTGCAGTCCGCCACGCTATAAATTCAACTACCTTTCCAGCTCTATATTTTGCATAGATATGCCTCAACTACCTAATGGCTGCTCTCTATATGTTACACAGTCTACTCATTCAGCTTAGTCTTGAGATCAGATCTTATCTATCTATCTATTGTATCAATTGTAAAGTTCGCCACCTGCAAGTGGCACCTTCGGTATTTTGCTTAAGGATTATTCCCCTAGACAGGTTGCCAACCAAGGCTGACAAGTACCATCCACCCGGATATTTATGAGATTGTCTCCCCTAGATGGGTTGTTGATCAAGGCTGACGAATCCCATCCACCAAAGGTCTTTCTCAGTCTACTGGGATGTCATCCATCCCTCCATACTTTTAACATGCTTCATCCATTATCCTTATCCATTCTCTTGGCCAGCACTAAAAGAATTCTAGTATGGAGCTCATGTGGTCTGCTTAACCCTCTGGGACTGGCTATGCATTCTATAAATATTCCCCGAAACCCAGGGGTTTTGGCCGAAAAACGTCTACGCCTAGGCTACCGTATCTTGTTATTTTGACTGCTTCTGCATTCCCGCGCATCCCCAAGCGTAGATGTGTTTTGTACCTGTAGAATAGCATTGAGTAGAGCTCTCTAAGTCAACTGGTTCAGTGTGATGACGATTTCCATGGAAGAACTTTGTGGCGATAACAGCCATATCAGCCACTTTTCAATACTAAACAATAACACAGCCACACAAGAACAAGCGACGCCTCTCCTTCTTGTGGTCGGAGATGCGGGGCGTTGGTCCAACCGGCTGTTGTTTACATGCGTCGGACAGACGGCTTTCAAAACAAGCTTACAGGCTTTCAAGCTGCCAGTGCCTCAGAGCCCTTCCGTGTTCCTGGCCCTAGTTTATTATGGGTGCCTCAGAGCCCTACCGGGTCTGAGGGGTTAAACTAAAGACCCCCCTGAAAAAAAGGATCCATTCTCTCCACATGGCTAAAAAAAAAAAAATCATCGCAATCTATATTCAATATACAGTATTCACTTTGGTATAGTACACATATTCACTAAGGTACGTGTAACACAAGAATGGTACAGTAGCATATACAAGTCACTCACTGTGGGTTAAGGTTGGTTACAGAGGCAAAGTTCATGAGGCTGTCAGGAGGAGCGAAGGTGGCAGGAGGAGGGTAGGCTGCCGTACCACCACCACCTGATAATGGTAAACAACGATAACAATGGTGAATACAGTACTTCTACAATAATGGTATGTATGGTATATACTCTTTTCACATTGATACTGGTACTGGGAATAATAGGGCTGCAATCTTAGTTATAAAAGTTGAAGAAGAGGATAAAGATAAAATGGATATTGCAGTAGTCTACATGCCCCCCGCAAACTAGAGCTTGGGGGAGTGAGGAGTATGAAGTAATAAAACCGGATACAGTAAATGTCCTAACACAGGTAGCCTACTATATAAAAGAAATATAAATCGAAAACTGCTGGATTCTCGAGAGCGTCAGTAAATCAGTTTAACAGACTTTTATTCTACTTCTCTATGCTAAATACTTCTCCTTTCACCATTAACAAAGAATAACAATGGTAAATACTGCTAATAATTTATTGCACTATAAACAAACAATGACATGGTAACTACTTCTCTATGCTAAATACCGGTACTTCTTTCATGACACGGTCTAGCAATCTGTGGCAACTGTCCACTGAAGTCCAATCCTAGCGCTGCTCTTGAGCAGCGAGTGCATGGTAGTAAATACTACATCATTATCACCACTAATTAATGACAAGAAAGGTCAAATACTTTTCTATGCTTTATATTTCGCATTTCACCATAAACAAATAAGAACATGGTAAATACTTCTATATGCTAAATACAGTACTTCTTTCACCACCAACTAATAATTACAAAAGATTTCTCACTACCAACTTGCAGCATTAATGATGTTCAACCATAATCCAAATTTGCCATTGACCTGAATAAGATATAAGCAAAGCATTAATAAAGTGTTCCAATTTGTGCTTATATCGATTTTGCCTACTTTTTGAAGATTATTTTTCAAAATCTAATATATTAACACTAGTATGTCACCTTCAATCTGTGGTAGGCCCCCACCAGCTGTCCTCAACGATTCTTCATCTTCCCCTAGTCCCAGTAGCCCTCCACCGATACCTCTTACACCTTCACCGATACCTCCACCAACACCTTCACCGATACCTCCACCAATCTCTTCGCCGATACCCGGGGGCTGGTAGACTCCCATGCCTGGAGCACTTGGAATGGAACTGTGTGTATTCTGCAAGAAAATAAATATGCTTTATATGTACTCTACAGATACTTGTGGTCAATTAAAGGAAACAGACCAGGGATACAGGAAGAATATTTTACTGTGCTAATGGGAAACTTTCAAAATATGAAAATAACAATAACCAGATGTTACCACCATCACCCCATACACCTGCTAATAGGGTGGCAAACTGGAACAATGTTGTATCAAGAGAGATTTAAGTGTGCAAGGGAATACCAAAAACGTACATGAAGTTATATTGTGTTGACAAAATAATAATCTCAATGGCATACTATAGCCTACTGGGAAGTATGGAGCATAACTTTAACTTTGTATATCTAATAACATTTACTAAAAACAAGGGACTTAGTTTGAGACTGGATATGAAAAGTCTCTCGTTTGCCTACACAGTACTAGGAAGTATGGAGCATAACTTTAACTTCGTAGGGTAAGACGGGGTAATTTCGCCGAAAATCGCATAATTTAACGAATAAAAACTGCCACAAATGGATTTTTAAAATTTTTAATTTTTTATCTATACATTCAGCCTTTCTGCTATAGATACCCAAAAAAACAAAAATATATATAATGTTTTGGTCATGCTGCCGATTTTTTTTTTAAAGTTACTCTCGCGGCGAAATTACCCCGCCGGGCAGGGTAATTTCGCCGCGACCTATTTTACGCATCATCTAGCTAGTAAACTAGATAACATTATATGATTAATGGCCAGACAAAACACTAGCACGCAGGTAAAAGCAATGAAAACATTCACAAACCCAAACTGACACTAAACATCTATCTATCTATTGCCTGACGCCGTGATCCCCAAAGGGGTGGCCACGAACGAACCGCCCCATGCACCTCTGTCCCCTGTCAGTCGACACCCCTCCCCCCAACCAGCACCGCCTTCGTTCATATACTTCCTCACTCCATCCTTCCACCTCTCTTTCGGTCTACCTCTCCCTCGTACACCCTCTTAGTCATTCTCTCGCTTTCCACTAAACATGCCAATAGAAAAACGTTGCACGCACACACACACAACTGAACAGGGCGGGCAGAGATGCAGGTGTGTCACACGTGTAGGCCTAGGCGCCACTGTGTCTAGTGCGGCTGTGGATGTGTCTAGTGCGGGTGTGGACTTATTTATTAGGCCTACGGGTGTGGAAGTATTTAGTGCGGGTGTGGACGTGTCTTGTGTGGGTGCGGCGTCTAGGTTGCTAGTGCAAAGTACCAGGCAGCAGCTGACGGCTACTGCCAACACTGTGTCACACGCAAACATACATACAAACAAACAAACAAACAAACACACATACAAACCACCCACAAACACCCGACCATACCGTCAGACGCGCCGCTAGCCCCGGCTCCAGGCCCCGCAAAACTGCAACAAAACCTAAGCCAAACTAGATCTACAACCTAAGCCAAACTAGATCTACAATCTAAGCCAAACTAGCTATACAACCTAAGCCAAACTAGCTATACAACCTAAGCCAAACTTGCTCCACAACCTAAACCAAAACTGCTCTACAACCTAAGCCAAACTGCAGCCGAATCCATGCAATAGTTTCGGAGATATCGGCGTTTGAATACAAATTATTAGCGCTGCGGCAAAATTACCACGTCTTGCCCTATATCTAATAAAAATTACTAAAAACAAGGGACTTAGTTTGAGACTGGATATGAAAAGTCTCTCGTTTGCCAGCCTACTTGCTGAGTAGTAAGAAGATGTACTTCTTCCTGGCACTGTTAACACCTTCCAACACGATGACTTAAATTATAATGTAAAACTTGCAAAATAAACAAACAAAAACTTATACGAACACATTAAAAAGACAAAATAACTAATCAAAATCGCTATGTGGAAACAATGCTTAAGTAAAATAATAATTTATAAATAAAAGAACACAATCCACCACATAGGGTGTACATCAGTGTACAGTACATGAGTAAGTTAATCTCAAGCCAGTTAATTTCATGAAACTCTGGTTACCATTTATTTAGCTTATAATCTACCTATAGGACTCAAAGGGGTAAATACGATCTCAGTAAATCCTCTGAATAATATAAGCCCTTCTCAAACCGCAAAACCTATAGGGTAAGACGGGGTAATTTCGCCGCGGCGCTAATAATTTGCATTCAAATGCCGATATCTCCGAAACTATTGCATGGATTTGGCTGCAGTTTGGCTTAGGTTGTAGAGCAGTTTTGGTTTAGGTTGTAGAGCAAGTTTGGTTTAGATTGTAGATCTAGTTTGGCTTAGGTTTTGTTGCAGTTTCACGGGGCCTTGAGCCGGGACTAGCGGCGCATCTGACGGTATGGTCGGGTGTGTGTGGGGGGGTTTGTATGTGTGTATGTTTGTTTGAATGTTTGCGTGTGACACAGTGTTGGCAGTAGCCGTCAGCTGCTGCCTGGTACTTTGTACTAGCAACCTACACGCCGCACCCACACGAGACACGTCCACACCCGCACTAAATACTTCCACACCCGTAGGCCTAATAAATACGTCCACAACCGCACTAGACACGTCCACACCCGCACTACATGTCCACAACTCCACACCTGCACTACATGTCCACAACTCCACACCCGCACTAGACACAGTGACGCCTAGGCCTACACATGTGACACACCTGCATCTCTGCCCACCCTGTTCTGTTGTGTGTGTGTGTGTGTGTGTGTGTGTGTGCGTGCAACATTTTTCTATTGGCAAGTTTAGTGTCAGTTTGGGTTTGTGAATGTTTTCATTGCTTTTACCTGCACGCTAGTGTTTTGTCTGGCCATTAATCATATAATATTATCTAGTTTACTAGCTAGATGATGCGTAAAATAGGTTGCGGCGAAATTACCCCGCCGGGCGGGGTAATTTCGCCGCGAGAGTGATTTTTTTTTTAAATTCGGCAGCATGACCAAAACATTATATTTTGTTTTAGTTTTTTGGGCATCTATAGCAGAAAGGCTGAATGTATAGATAAAAAATAAAAATATTAAAAATTCCATTTCTGGCAGTGTCTATTCGTCAAAATACGCGATTTTCGGCGAAATTACCCCGTCTTACCCTACAGGAATTGTCTAATTTTAGCCAGGATTAATGGCAAAAGGGCGTCATTATGCTGAATGGGTTAGCCTAATCCTCAAGGCCCAAATATTTAAAAATTTGTCTGTTTTTTAACATTAACTATTTTTTTTTTTTTTTTTTTTAAGAGACAATGAACGGAGGAAGGAAAAACACAGATAAAACAAAAAGGTCCATGTGCCTAAAGGCATCCTCCATTCATAAAATGTTTGTAACAACTGGATTTAAACATTTGTTGATTGTAAGTTTGTGGAAAGCAATTCGAGGGAAGTGAATTCCAAAGAGTAGTAGCTCTGGGGATAAATGAATTCTGATAAGCAGAAGTTCTGCATTGTGGAGGAGAAAGTGTAAATTCATGGGCGCTCTCAGCTGCCCTAGTTCTACGGGGAAAGATGTGGAGAGGCGGCACAATTGAAGCATATAATATAATATTCGTACCGGGTGGATAGGACTCGTTAGCCTTGGTCAGCAGCCCATCTAGGGGAGACAACCTTATAAAAATCCGGGTGAAAGGGACTCGTCAGCCTTTGTCGGCAACCTGTCTAGGGGAGTAAACCTGATACAAATCCGTACTGCTTACCTAAGGGTAAAGCAGGTTAGTGGATGGATTAGCCGAACACCACTGTAGAAAAATAGTGCTACTGTAACAAGATAGACAGAGGGCCTCGGAGTCGGACGGATCCTAAATTGAGTGGTCAATCCTGTAAGTCCTTCAGTAAACTGGCTCGGGTTGTCCCTCTTATAGAGAATAGGTCCGCTTGGGGGCATTCTGTGTATGGCCACCCTCATTAAGGGGAGTTGTGCGTCCGGCAATAGATAGATAATATTCGTAATGGCTAAGTAATTATAATGTAAAACTTGCAAAATAAACAAACCAAAACTTGGACGAACACAGTAAAAAGACAAAACAACTAATCAAAATCGCTATGTAAACAATGCTTAAGCAAAATAATAATTTATAAATAAAAGAACACAAACCACTAGGATGGAAACCTAACAAAATACCATTATCTAGTAACAAACAGACTATTTACCATACCTGACTGCCACTGCCTGAGCCAGTAAAGAGAACGCCACCCCCGTATGCCACATGCATGCTGCTTGAGTTGCCCGAATCATCCACCAGGGGAAGTTCATCATCATCATCATCGCTGGAGCTTTTCATCGTTACATTCCTGAAAGGTCAAAATTGGAAGATTCTCGGTAAGCTATAAGATAAGCTAAAGTAATTTTATAAGCTGTGTTGTGCCTAGATGTGACCTAGATGTGTGTGAATTTGTATTTTGTTTATGTGTGTTCATTGTTTTCTGTTGTGTTGTCCCTATTCTTGCTCTGTCTTGAGTCGGCCACCCCCCAGGTTGAGATGTGGGCACCATCCAGCTCTTCTGAGGTATCAGAAGAGACTGGATGACTCTGTCGACGACACCTGCCCGGGATGTAACCCAGCATCCCATACCATTAAACATATCGTAGAAGACTGCATTTCACACAATTACTTATGCCAACAACATAATCTACACTCCTTGAGAGCCCTGTGGGAAAGTCCGACCTTAGCCATGTCCTTTCTTAAGGCTCGTTTACACGATGCGTGAAAATGTGGGTGGTGCACCATGCCTGCCGGCCAATACAGAAGTGATGATTGTGATACTAACCAACCAATAAAGAAGAGAGTGATGATGGTAATACTAACCGACCAATACAGATGAGAGTGGCGACGGTGATGGCAATGGTCAGCCCCACCACCCCCGCACCAGTCACCAGGAAGATGTACCAGCTGCTCCAGAAGCTCCCGTGGTTCCACACTCGCAGCACCACTGACTTGCTGCGACTCGTGCAGTTACTCCTTCCTGGTGAAGAAAACACAGAATTTGGATATAGGTGCAGTTGACCAAATAAGTGATGTCACATCACCAAATATATTTCGATCAATAATTGGTGTAAGCGCTATCTAAGGATAAATTCATCGTTCAGAGTGAGATATACAACCATGTTCCTATCTTTGCACACCCTATTCAACATCTGACAGACATTAATACAGCATACAGCGAGCAAAACGTAATGACAGCGGGGACACGACATATTTGGCCAACCGTACCAGGCTTGAAGGTAACATGTAAATATTTCTGATAGAGTAATATGAAGTACTGTACTCATTATACCCATTGCAGTTTGATTTCATGTAGCTACAGTACAACAAAACTCCTCTCTTTCCAACCTTGAGATTCAGAAATCCAAGGACATGATATCCAGCTTGACTTTCACCTCTCTCTTTTGTAAAGCCGAGATGGTTCACACTTCTATTCTAAATTTTACACCTACACAAAAGGTCTCACCAACATTAATCAGAAAAAGTAGGGTTTCACTGTACTGTATTTTGCAAGAAGAGAAACATGACATCATAGTGCATAAGCCTGTTACAATTGTTCCTAGCTTCCTAACAATGTATGCCTTGACTGCACTTAGCGTAGTCATTTACTACATAATGAAAACAGGCATTATCATAAGATATCGTGATAAACTGTGCATATCCTAAGTGTTTAGTGCTGTTGTTGTTGTTCCCCAAGCTGCCTGGCCGAACAGCCCTAAGGCCCCGAGCAAGGCCAAGGCCATTACCGAGCGCCCCCATAGAACCCTCCCTGCCGACCACAATAAAGCCTGGGTGACCGAAGCCACTCCATGGCGGGGAGCTGAGGAGAGTGCGGAAATGCCCGGGAAACCAAAGCCCCACCCAGGGCCCTGTGCCTCTCAGCAATTATAAAGAGAAAGTTGATGGGCAAAGGAAAAATGTGACACTTTGGCTTCCAATCTTGGTAGATTGGGAGGTCAATCCACGGAAGAGACGCCGTCACTTGAGATCTAGAAAATATTTAAGTAAAAGGAACAGTCAGAGTAAGCTATGGGTATGAGAGAGATCGCTCAATTCTCACTCTGATAGACCAGCCCATCACCAATGTTGAGTAGTGTTTATGTTGATAGACGTGGCTCTGGCACTAAACTCTTGTTTCTTTTCAGCTGGCGATAAACCGAATTCCTTAGAAGCTAATTTATCGATACTTTGTGGAAAAATATAAAACTACACTATCTCTGCACCATATTAAGACCAAGTTTATATAATTAGCACCATGTTTTAACTGAGAAATCCTGATGGGAAATGCAGTCTTCTAGGATGTGTCCAATGGTATGAGGTGCAGTGTTACATTCCGGGCAGGTGTCGTCGACAGAGACATCCAGTCTCTTCTGATAGCTCAGAAGAGCTGGATGGTGCCCACATCTCAGCCTGGCCAGGGAGGATTCAGAAGGATGGATTTCGGGAGGTCGTGCCTGCGCGTGTTGTCTATGAGTGATTGGATGGAACGGCGAGAGATATGAGTATGGATGTGCTTCTGGAAGCTGGTTTGGGGTGAGCAGGGAGGGAGAGAAGACAGTATTTGTGTGTGATACCGTTGCTTGGGTGTTGTTTTGATATTTCTTGGTGTCTGTGGGTGTAAAGCTCCAGGTTGCTCTGACATTGTCGCTGAGATGATAAAAGCCTCAGGGGAGACTGGTGTAAACTTAGTCACTGAGTTGATAAACACCATTATTAAAGATGAGAAAATCCCAGAGGATTGGCTCAAAAGTGTAATAGTAAACATATACAAAGGAAAAGGGGATGCGCTAGATAGAGGAAATTATAGGGGCCTGAAAATGCTTGACCAAATCATGAAGGTCTGTGAGATTAGTCCTTGAGGGTTTGATCAGGCAAAGCATCTCTATTGATGATATGCAGTTTGGTTTTATGCCAGGACGGGGTACAACCGATGCGATCTTCATAGTCAGGCAGATACAGGAAAGATACTTATTAACCCTTGTCTAGCGGGGTGTTTTGGGCTCATTTGGGCATATTCAGGCCCTCCTGAATGATCAATCAAGTATCTGCATGAAAAGAAATTTATTTAGCAAAAAACTAGGCGCTAAAAGCTTCAAAATGAGACCAGAACGAGCTACGTAGCACTCGTGGTTCTCTTGCAGTGGTGCCACGAACATGGGAGTTTAGCTTATAGCGGTCTATTTTTCCCAGCTATGGTCACTACTGGCTACACTGCCGGCCTCTCGAGAACACAGGGAACATGAGTTAATGGGCGGCGGTAAGCCCTGGGAGTCGGCTGTCTGGCCCGCTGCACTCCCGGCCATTTGCACTCGATTTTAACCCTTTAAAAGCCTTAATAATGCTCCTAACTTGCTGCAAATTGGTGCACGACTTAAGTCGAGCGCCGCCAATAAGGGGTTAAAGGCAGGGATCTTTACTTTGTGTTTGTAGACCTGGAGAAGGCCTTTGATAGGGTGCCTAGAGATGTTGTGCAGTGGGCTATGAGGAAACTTGGTGCGGAAGAGTGGCTGGTGCGTGTGATAATGAAGATGTATGAGGATTCGCGAAGTGCGGTGAGGGTAAAGGGTGTACTGAGTGATGAGTTCGCAGTCCGTGTTGGAGTCCATCAGGGTTCAGTGGTAAGCCCCCTCCTCTTTATTATGGTCTTGGAGGCACTGTCTAGAGTTAAAATGTAAAACCTGCAAACTAAACAAACCAAAATTGGGACAAGGACAATATAAAGTCAAATTAAAATTTTAGAGGCGGACTCCCGTTGGAACTGTTTTATGCAGATGATTTAGTCCTAATAGCTGACAGTATGCAAGATGCTGAGGCCAAATTCAGAGAGTGGAGAGAGGGCATGGCAAGCAAGGGTTTAAGAGTCAATATTAACAAAACCAAGGTTATGCATTGTAGATTGAGACGAGGCAATGTGGAAAAGAGCGGTGCATACCCATATGCAGTGTGTGGATAGGGAGTGGGCGTTAACTCAATTCAATGTAGCATCTGTCGATGTTGGGTACACCATGAGAGTAAGCGCTGTAGTAGAATAAAGGGGCCCCTGCCGAAGGATAAGTCAGAAATAGAGAAATTTGAGTGCGTAGTGTGCAAAGGCGAGCTTGTGTTAAGTGATGATCCTGTGGCTGTGAATTTTGGAAATGAGTCTTTGGAGCTGGTGAACAAGTTTTGTTACCTAGGAGATACCATCTCTGTGATAATGGTGATTATAATAACTAACCGGAAAAGTTGAGAGTGCATGGCATGTCATCAGGCAGTGATCTGACCATGATGAAGAGACCGTCTGGGAACTGGTGCCTGTGAGCCACTAAGCCGGCTCGTGCTGTGAAAGTCTGGTACCGCGTCCCCATAGACATTAGGCTCGACACATCAAAATGCGCTGGACACTGAAGGTAAATAAAATACACTAAAAAAAATGCAAATAAAAAAAGTTATGCATCATATACACTTAAATAATAGATGGACTATCAGCGAAACAAACTGGGAACCTATAGAGGAAGAAACTAGAAGTAGAGGTCAACAGAAAACCATTACAGTCCTTCCTCAAAATTATTCCTAGTATGCGGGAGGGGGTTGTAGGAATGCTGAATGCAGTAACAAGAAATTGGGTGGTCAGCATGGAAGTAAAGAAGTCCTTGCATGACAGTGTGGTAATCCCGACATTGACTTACGGGAGCGAAGCATGGACGTTGTTGGAGAGACACAAACCAAGAGTGAGAGGGATGGAAATTAGTTACTCGAGAAGTCTGAGCGGAGTTACATGGAGGGATAGACAAACGAATGAGGAAGTACAGTCCGAGAGCGATGTGGTGTGGATGTAGATGTGCTGGAAAGTGCGAAAAGGAACACCTCAAGATGGTTCAGCCATGTGGAACGTATGGGAAGCGAGAGAATGACTAAGAGTGAGGTGGATGGACAGAGAAGGAGAGGTAGAACGAGAGAGAGGTGGAGTTCAGAAGTATATGCGTGAAAGCAGTGCTAGATGGGAGGAGGGGAGTAGACTGACTGGGGACAGAGGTGCATGGGGGAGTTTCGTTCGTGGCCACCCCTTCGGGGATCACAGTGTCCGGTAATAGATAGATAATCTACCTAATAAAGTCTATAGCATACAAACACAGCAATTATTTTTGTTGTTGTTGTTGTTCCCCAAGCTGCCTGGCCGAACAGCCCCAAGGCCCCGAGCAAGGCCAAGGCCATACCCGAGCGCCCCCCACAGAGCCCTCCCTGCCGACCACAATAAAGCCTGGGTGACCGAAGTCACTCCATGGCGGGGAGCTGAGGAGGGTGCGAAAACGCCCGGGAAACCAATGCCCCACCCAAGGCCCTGTGCCCCTCAGCAATTATGAAGAGAAAGTTATTTTTGTTATGGCCACCCCCAGCTATGTGGTATGTGCCTGAGTACAGTATATACATACAACTGGGGAGATTGTATGTACCAATAGAGCAGGGCAGTACCCAAGTGATAGCTTTCCAAAACATCTAAATAACCTACAATGTACCTTGATTTTGGCTCTGTCACTCTTTCAACCTTTGGGAGACACTTGTTACAGGCAGCTTTGCCTTTTGTCTTCTTCATACACATAACAAAAATACAATACAATGGGTATTGGGTGTCCAGGCATTTACCTTGGTATTTCATACTGTACTTCAATTAGTAAACAAGAAAGTACCAGTACTGTACTCACACAGGTGACTTGCAGAGTTGATTTTCATCATGAAAACTACTTGAAACTAGAAAAAAAAAAATCTTTGTGATGTTCACATGCATATATATAAAATTTTAAAATGAAAATGTAAAACTTGCAAACTAAACAAACCAAAATTGGGACAAGGACAATATAAAGTCAAATTAAATTATCAAAATCGCTATGTGGAAACAACGCTTACTAAAATGAAATCTATGAAATAAAAGAACACAATCCACCACATAGGGTGTACACTACTACATGAGCAAGTTAATCTGTTTCCCAAGCAAACTAATCACACACATAACAACACACTATCATCAAATCAGGCCCCTTCCCTCCTCTCTATTTGTATAGACTAGCCTTGTGCATCGCCCACCTCTACCCTTGCCAATCAACTATGTACAGTGGGCCCCGCAAGGGTGCGCACTAAAAGGGTGCGATTCTCCAACCGTGCGGCAGATGTCCGTGTGGTGCGTATAATCCAAGGGTGCGAAAAAAGCGCGAAAAAAGCAAAGCGTGCGTTTTTTTCGCCCAATAACCCCTGAAAAACATGAACTAAGGAAAGAATACCTGTAAGTAATCCCTCGTTATCGACGGGGGTTACGTTCTTAAGACTGCCGTCGATAGCAAAAACCGTCAATACCGCATTACCGTACATTACGGTACCGTACATACACGTACAGTATCTGTGGTCTCCTATCCTATGTACTTTTAAGTGTTTCCTTTACACATAACCTTACATATTAGAGTATATTGCAAATATCTATCACTGAATACATTAGAGGCCATAATAAACGCAAGAGATACAAGGTTCAGGTACAAATAAGCAAGTAAAAGGCGGGTGGACTTAGAGCTTCTGCCTTGTTTTGACAACATTAAAAATGGAGGTCGAAAGTGACGCTCCGATCGTCGGTGAATCCGGATTCACTCAAAACCTAAAGTCTTTAGGCTAATTATTTTTGCTCTCGTTTTCGGTGTATTTTCTTATTATTGTATGTCTTATTGTTCATAATTTAATCCACTCTTGGTTGGTATATTAGAGTAATATAAATAAACAATTAATCCGTCGATATATCAGTCGATACTCGAATCAGTCTAAAGTCAGTCGATAGTCGAATCCGTCTATAATCAAATCCGTCTATAAAAAAGCCGTCGATAACGAGGGACTACTGTACAGTATAGATATGTGATTAGATATTAGATAGAATATGGGTATTACACTCACTTTGGATGGTTTATTTATGCGTGGAGGTTGGGATGTTGATCTTACTGAGGGTCCGAGGCTCCTCAGTAAGACCAACATCCCAACCTCCACGCATACATAAACCATCCAAAGTGAGTGTAATACCCCTATTCTATCTAATCTAATCACATTTCTATACTGTGCAGGTATTCTTTCCTTAGTTCATGTTTTTCAGGGGTTATTGGGCGAAAAAAGGGTAAGTTTGAAGAGTCCCCGGACTACATAGTGAATTTCCCATAGGTTCTTAAGCTCCAAGGGTGCGTTTTACAAGGGTGCGCGCATGTCTCGGACTTAGGTAACCGCACCCTTGTGGGGTCTACTGTACTGTATATATAATCTGAAGCACTCAAATTCATGTCTAGCCACTAGTATATTATTACAGGCTTTTGCCTTCTTTACAATTCTATCTGGAACGGCTTTGGTCTATCGGACTGTTCAACCAGACAGTCTGGGGAACAACAACAACTACTCACCCTGGCATTCTGCACCATGAGAACAGCACACACACTAGTACTGTCCTTGTCCCCCACATCAGCCGTCACCAACACAGACAGTTCTTCGTGCTGCCACCGGTACAGCCGCAGCCAGGGGGACGCTGGGCTGATTTTCACCGTCTCGTTGCTCGTCTTCCTGAGGGGGACGAGGTTCTTTATACAGTAAACCCCAATTAACCAAATGGCATGGGGAGGAAACTGATTTGGATCTATCTATCTATCTATCTATATACAGTACTCTGGCACATACCACAATTATTGTTATTATTTTTTATTTTGGGGGGATAAATAAGATATTTGGATATCTAGGTTTACCTTTCCATATAATTATATTACATGTTTTTGGTAATAGCCATAATAAATGATAGAATCAAATTTAGACATACTGTACTGCGTAATATTACATTTTAATAATATGAATTACTTCCCAAATTGACTAATTCCTTGAACATGATGATGGTGCATTGTTATATGTGTGATCAGTTTGCTTGGGAACCAAATTGACTTGCTCATGTAGTTGTGTACACCCTATGTGGTGGATTGTGTTCTTTTATTTCAAAATTATATTTTATTAAGCGTTATTTCCACATGGCGATTTTGACTAGTTCTTTTGCATTTATCTTGTGTCGTCCCAGTTTTGGTTTGTTTATTTTGCAAGTTTTACATTATAATTACTATACCATTTTTAGAGTAACGAACACCATAAATACAATGAAAGACGAAGTTGTTGATTCGATCCCACCCACGAAAGACTCAAGAAATGTTCGCACATAGTGTATTTCCCCATTTATGGGGAATTGACAACAGACAAATTGAATAAGAAAAGATTGGGTGAAGTGACGGCAAAATCAACTATGGGATTCGTGTTTTTTTTGTTTTTCTTCAATATCTACCGATTTAATTGCTAATCTAGAACCTTTTTCCATAAGTTCGTAATTTATAAGCTTATGTATGTAAGTATGTAGGCCTATATACTGGACATGTGCATTTCAAGCCAATAATCACATACTCTGACACATTGCCCACAACTGGTGATCTTAACCTACCAAAAACTAGCACATCAATTAAAAGCTACCAACAACTTACACCAATCCTTTTTGTTTTAGTAGCCCCAAGATGCCCTTTATGCAAATCTTGCGGCTATCAGGTATTCCCTGGTGCCACACCTACCCAGGGGGTGGTAGGGTGTGGTGAGATCTGTTTGTGAGAGGGCAGCGGGGGAGGAGGTCATCGGTCCATGGGCTCATAGCTTTGGGCCAACACTTCCTCCATCCGCAGCCCTCCCATTGCAGGTGGATCTCTTAAGACGCATGTTCCCCCCTTTAATCGCCTTGCACGACACGCAGTAGGATACGTGGGGCATATTCCTTTCCTCCACTAAACATGGATGACCCCCTTACCCCATGGAAGGTCACGCATTCATACCAGTACTGTACTCGAAAATGGGTTACAAATTTATACTACTTAACCAAACACCAATTCAATGCTATATACATATTATACATGTTAAGGCCTACTTCCAAAAACTTACACCAATTCAAAGTTCTCATCTGGCTTGAGAGACACCTGCATGGAGATCGTGTGGTGACTCTCGGTACTGAGCCTCACTGACAGTGTTTCGTTCCTCTCCTCATGCCAGTCCCAGGGGGGGCACAGGGTTGCAGCCAGGGATGAGAACTTCTGGCTGGAAAAGAAAATGAGATCTGGCTAGTATATATTTATACTGGGTACATAATTAAATTTTATTAGAGTTTACTCTATGTTCAGAGTATAAAACTGCTGGCTGGAAAGAAACATATCATTAGTAAAAAAACATGTTGACAGATAATTATAGTCTATTCAAAATATGGCAGCCAGAAATCTTGACCCCCTAACTTTTGTAACTCAAAAAGTGCTAGAGCAAGTAGACTGTAAATTTCCACACCATGGTAGACTATCTCCAAATGGTAGAAATATCAGCTCTATTGCTCCTGTATTTTTGAGTCTTAGAGGTTAGTGGTATAATTTCTGGCAAATATATAGTTAACCCCTGGACTGCGAAGGTCCTCTTGGAAGCCATGGTATTTAAATGTGTAAAAATAGCCCTTCAATAACCGTGCCAGTGCCAGGAAATGTCTGAAATTTGGGTGACACATAGAAAGTACAGTAGTGACATCTTTCCATACCACCACCTCCCCCCCTTTATACCCCACCACCCTCCCTCCCTCCCTCAACTTGGCCTTATATTTTGCATATGTTCTAGCAGTTCATGGGTTAAGGAGAGATATGGCACTTTTCTAGACCACCTTCTCCCTCATCTTTAGCCCCATTATTTTGGCGATTTTATAAACTTTCGACCTATTTCTGTCAATGTTAAGATCTTTCCTGCCAGTTAGGTGTCAATTTTTTCCTGGCAAGCGATAGCGAGCCTGTAATTTAAGAGGAACCGGCCTTCGGCCGGGAAATGTTTCTATCGAAAAATTTAAAAATTTGTCTTGAAAGGCGGTCTAGGGGGCATCTTTTTAAGCTTGGTGGAGGTATAGCGAGGAAACTAGAAAATAATAAATAAATTAAAAACTCTACCAAAAAGTGAAGGATCTACCCTTAATAGACTACTGTATAGCCACATACGGTATTACAGTACTGTACAGTATTTTATTGGCAAAGGAAATTCATATGGTGGCGATATTAAGATCGCTAGCAATTTGAAACAAAGAAGACTTAAAAATGATTGACATTACAAGTACTGTAATAGTCTATCTATCAATTGTCATACGCCTCAATCCTCGAGGGGTTGGCCACAAATTAATCAGCTCCATGTAACTCTGTTATCCATCAGCTGGCGCCCCTCCTCCCACCTCAAGCCACTTTTTCACACATACCTATCCATCTATAGTATCTATTGTAGAGTTCGCAATTATGATAGTGGCTCAATGAACGCATTTCCCTTCGCTATACATATAGTGTACGAGGGTGCATGTGGAATATTATTGTACCGTTTGAATGGCTGAGGATGTGTATGTAGTCTGTAACCAGTGTACATGCAACACTGGTCTACAACACCTCTAATTAAAATGTAAAACTTGCAAACTAAACAAACCAAAATTGGGACAAGGACAATATAAAGTCAAATTAAATTATCAAAATCGCTATGTGGAAACAACGCTTACTAAAATGAAAATTATTAAATAAAAGAACACAATCCACCACATAGGGTGTACATTACTACATGAGCAAGTTAATCTGTTTCCCAAGCAAACTAATCGCACATATAACAACGCACTATCGTCACGTTAAAGGAAGTAGTCAAGTTTGGGACGTCCGCCACTGTAGTTAATGTATAGAAAGCTCTGCTTGTATATCAATAAATCTATGGTACTCCAACGGGGGATTGAACTCGGGCCTCCTATGCACGAGGTGAGTGCGGTACCGCTTAGCCACACTGGCACCTCTCAACTCCATCCTTCCATCTCATTCTCGGTCTACATTTCCTCTCTGCCCTTCACCTCACTCTCATACACTTTAAATAATTGAATCACTTAAAAGTACATTTACAAAGACAGGACAGCAACTAATGACCTAGATGTGTGTGTGTTCATTGTTTTCTGTTATGTTTTGTGTAGTCCCTGTTCTTGCTCTTTCTTGTCCCCCCCCCCCCCCCCCTTGGGGGAATTGGGCCTGAGTAAATAGATAGACAGATAGATAGACAGATAGATAGGACAGCGACTTACTCATCCCCCAGTGATGGGAAGGTCATGGGGAGGGTCCAGGTGCTGAGGTTGAAGGACTGCTGGGCTGTGATGAAGGTCGGGTGACTGGCTGGGTGCTTGTATCCGAGGTGTACTTCCAAGTGTAACGGCCATAACTGTAATGCATATACAGTATAAACAGTCTTGACAGCGTAAATAGATAGATAGGCCTAGATAGATAGATAGATATATAGCGTAATGCTTCTCTATCTATCTATCTATTTACTCAGGTCCAATCCCCACTTTTCCTTTTTTTTTGGGGGGGGGGGGGTTTTGGCCGATAACAAAAAATAGTGTAATGCTTAGTGTGCGGAATTTCAGTGTGAGTAACCTAGGTTCGACAGTATTCATTACTTTCATTGATTTCATTAGTTAGACTTATTTGTATATTAATTGATGGGTTGGTGAAAACAAATATGAATTGTAGGTTAGCTGTAAGCAGTGTGTCAACCAGGACAATTTGGTTTCCGAACTGGTATGAATACTGTACAAGAATAAATACCAGTACAGGAAAATTGAATTGTTTTAGCAATCTTACCACATCTAGATTAACTAGATCTGCAAAGCATAATTTTCTTTCTATCTATCTATTTACTCAGGCCCATTCCCCATTTTTTTTTTTTTTTTTAATTTGTATATTGTTTTGAGGCAAGTAAATTGTTCCATAAATGTAATCTTTTTAGGGTCAATTATTGTGACTGTATTCTAAAATTTGACATCAATAATTTTAATCAAGCATTTTTAACTTGAAGTTTCTTGTATAACCTCTGCTCACTTTTTGTCTGTATTTATTGTTTATCTTTTTCTTTTTCTATTATTAATATTAATATTGATGATTTTTTAAATTGATTGTTCTTGTTAAAAGAGTACTCTTTGTTTGAATCTGTTGTTACTTCATATTTTGCAATTATTTGTCTTTATATTATATGTATTCATTGTCGATAGTATCAATTGCTTGCTTTTGCGATTTCCTTAGTTTATTTGTGCGATAAATGTAGGTTATTTGTAGGGTAGTTATTGATAGGGGTCACTTGAGGCATGCTATGCTTACAGGTACCTACCCGATAGCACTATCGTTAGTGAGTGCTGTACTGTATTTTATATATTATTTTGTAATAGTATAGATATCTTATCAATATTTGTATTTTGTACTATTGTTAATGTCTTGTCATGTTGCAAATTTGATTTTAAATAATATTTTGACATTTAACATGTAGTTTCTTTATTCATGCAGGGTTTAGTAAAAAAAAAAATTACCAGAACGTCCCGGACTTCCCAAACTTGACTAATTCCTTTAACGTGACGATAGTGCGTTGTTGTTGTTGTTGTTCCCTAAGCTGCCTGGCCGAACAGCCCCGGCGATAGTGCGTTGTTATATGTGCGATTAGTTTGCTTGGGAAACAGATTAACTTGCTCATGTAGTAATATACACCCTATGTGGTGGATTGTGTTCTTTTATTTAATAATTTTCATTTTAGTAAGCGTTATTTCCACATAGCGATTTTGATAATTTAATGTGACTTTATATTGTCCTTGTCCCAGTTTTGGTTTGTTTGGTTAGCAAGTTTTACATTTTAATTCAACAAAATTGACTGAGAAGTATGGACCCCACTATAGAACTACAGTTGAATAGTCTCATTTGACAGGTTGGCTAGAAGATATAAAGTAGTATGGTGACTGTTGCTCATGACGGGAGATA
The DNA here is from genome assembly GCA_032716605.1 of Paralithodes platypus. Lineage (NCBI taxonomy): Eukaryota > Metazoa > Arthropoda > Malacostraca > Decapoda > Lithodidae > Paralithodes > Paralithodes platypus. Next base: position 11,751,139 of record CM064483.1, on the reverse strand, counting down.
CATACATGCATACATAAAATTTCTAAGACTGAGTGCTCCACACAATAGATGCAGTTTCGGTCTCTTGTCCTAATGACGGCGTTCCAGGCAACCCTGTTAAGGACTGCTTCACTTGTCAAGTTTTTGGATTCAAGATCGGCACGCATAGTCCGATCCCAGGTCTTCCTTGGTGCAGCTCCCTCCAAAATCAGACCTGCATCTTTTCACCCAATTTTGTTCATCCATTCTCTCCACATGCCCATACCATCCCAGTCTACTTGTACGCATCTCCTCGCTAATACTCTTTATACCTAAGCGTCTCCTCAGCTGATCATTTGTTATTCTATCCTGCAGTTTGGCCCAACACATCCATCTCGCCATTCTCATCTCATTACGTTCCATTGAGATATACATTCGCTTAGATTGCTATTTCCGCTAGTGTCACATGAAAGCCAATTAAGCAGTTTATTTATGTGCCACTGGTCCATCACTTACCTATGTATGTATGTATATGCTCAGGCCCAATCCCCACTTACCTATATTAGTATAATGTTTTGAATTTACATTTCCTATATGTACAGTACAGTACAGTATATATAAATTGGCTCAGAATTTTACATTCATCAATATTCTAAGTTTGGGAAAGTAATATAATTGCCATATTCACTTATTTATGAAAAGCCAGTACTCGTGTTGCTGTGAGCAGCGCAATAAATATAATTAAGTAGGCCTATGGAAAAGGTGCAGGGTGCTCTGGCATTGTCGTAGAAATGTTAAAAGCCTCAGTGACATACGAGTCAGACTGGTCACAGAACTAATTATTATAAACTCCATTAATTACTAGGAAGGAAAGAATCCCAGATATTTGGAATAAAAGTGTGGTAGTAAATATATAGAAGGGTAAGGGGGTTTCTTGCAATAGAAAAGATCTCACTAAAGTCCCAAAACGAGAATGACCAAGAGTTAGTAAGATAAGAAAGGAGATCAGTAGAGCATGTCACACTGTTGATCTGAAAGTAGATTACAGTATGAGAAGACAAATTCTCAAGAAATTTTGAATTAAGAATATATTTGAAAACTTTATAGATGTAAGAAAAGAGAGCAATTGGACGGGAGTTGGAGGGTTGAGAGTATTCACCCTTCTTTGGAGCATTGAATGAGAGCAAACTTGTGGGGTAATGGGGCCCTGTAATGGTTTTTGACCCATATATTCTTCTGGAAATACACCATAACTCACCTTGGCTGGCTTGTAGTGACAACTGAAGTAGCAGGGTAATGCAAAGCTGATGTTCACAAGGTAGAGGTGTGAATAGTTGCTACAGTCGGGCAAGAGATCCAGGGTTTTATTATCCCAGCATAGCTCTGAAGAATTGTGGAGCTTTTTGGCCTTGTGTTCTAACATTGCAAATTGAGAGCTTTGATCCACTTCTTTGTTCTGCGTGTAGTCACTAAGAGTGGTTAAAGTGTTGTTACCATTTCTTGCCGTGCTAGTCGAGTTTTCCTGTAGGATGTCATCTTCATCAAATGTGACATGAGCCGACTCTACATCTGATTGAAGTGATGCTAGGGTAGTTTGAGATTCTGGTGATGTTTGTTCCAAGATGGGTGTTGACGGTAGTGAAGGGGAGGGGTTTGGTGGTATTTGGACTAATTCTGTCTGAACTGCTGCCATAAGCATCACCACCAACACCAATGAGATGTGTTGAAATAAAGTCCCCATGGCTACTGCACTGAACGCCTTATCATCCAACTGGAAAGAAATAAGTCTATTAAATATGGTACACAAGATTATATAGGCCTATGCGGTACTAAATATAATTTATAATACAAATTTAATGATGTCTCACTAACAACACTGATCTTAATATAAATTTGCAAGGCAAATTGTCTGTTGTTAGCCAATTTATCAACTCATAGGAGGACTCTCTCAGGGTGTCAAACGAAAGCCGTATCCGTATTTTTTAGTCTATTATTGTATATGTACAACTAAAATTATGGTTTATAGTTAAATTTTGTGGGTAGAATGTAGAGTTCGGGTATACCCCCCGCCTTGTTTACACTACGCGAAGCGGCGGCGGATGCTTGCCATCATGTTTCTGTCTATTTTGACTGCCGTTGGATACAATAATATGTTGAGGGGGGCTTTGTCCCCCATGACATATTGCCATCATCATATATTATATTGCCAGCAGGGGGCAAATAACCGCCAAAAATAGACGCAAACTTAACCGCAGTGATCGACCTATGTAAACATGACGACCGTACGCCCGGACACTACATTCATCCCAATTTTTGTCCTTGGAAGTGATGAAATGGCCAAAACAATGCTATACCATGTTAATTATCCTGTATTTCTTCTCATAATCATTGAAATCTTCTGACAAAATTGCTCCAGATTGACACCCTGGACTCTCAAAGATCAATGTGTACTGAATAGTTATCTGTAGAGTGGTACTGTACTGTATGTCAAGTACTGGTACAGTATGTTATGTATTGGTCGATTTCATTAATTGAGTTTAGAAGTAAAGTTGGTTGGTGAAAAAATATAATTTATTCTGGTTCAGGAGCAATTTATATCGAGGCCTTCCCGAGGGTTAAGTGCCCCATTAATTACTTCTTCCATTCATCTACACATTAGGCTACCATAGCGCAGTTGGAATATATTATGTACATGCTCAGATTAATATGCAGGATTCGAAACTGCATAATAAATCGTAGGCTAGTACATATTTCTTTAACTGTCTTGATAGCGTAATGCATAAGTGAGCGGAATTTCGGTGTGAGTGTCCTAGGTTCGAGTCCTTGGTGTGCCACATGTATTTGTTGATTTCATTAACCCTCTCACGTTCTTGACGCAATTTTGAGCCTATTAGGGATACTTTAAAGCCTTTGTTACCATCAGAGGTATTTAGAAACCTTTAGTTTAGTTACTTCAACCTCTGCAGTTGTCTTTGAGTTAGCTGTGGGCAGAAAACTAATTATGGAGAGGTAATTATAAGAGTGAGAGAACTCTATTTATTATTGCTAATCTGGCAACCTCTGCGCCATAAAAACATGAAAGGGTTAATTGAGTTTAGAAGTGAAGTTGGCTGGTGAAAAAATAAAATACTACGGTACTACATAACAACCCTTCCATACAATAGGGTTATAATTATATTACATGTACTGTATAGCCAAGTACAGTACCGTACTAGAAAATTATATTTAGCTTACAAGAGACTTTTAGGAATCAGCGAGATACTAACTATCAAGGTACACTTTATTTTTTTCTAAATTTTTTTCTTCTAAACTGCATAAAATCGTTCAACGACATCCAGAATCAAATGAAAAATGGCATCATCATACAAGGGAGATTATAGTAATAAATACAATACAGGCACTTTCTTGAAGATTTATAGTTTTACTCTCCACTGATGACATTAAATTTCATGCTAAAGGTGACCATTCATCCGCCTCGACCTACCTAGGAAATGGGAATACAGTACTAAAAACAAAGGTAAATTAGGTATAAAGAAAAGAAGTAAATTGAGAGTATATTACACAAACTGTAGGAGTCTATGTAACAAAATGAACGAACTTAGAGCCCTTGTTAGCAAAGAAAATATAGACATAATAGCGCTAACTGAAACGTGGATTAATACAGAAACCAGGCATTTTTTAACAGAATTTGATATACCAGGATATAGTTTGTTTAAATATGACCGAACAAGTAAGAGGGGTGGCGGTATAGCAGTGTTTGTCAGGAGTACATTAAAAAGCTGTATTAAATCAGGTATTAGACTAAATAACGATAATGAAAGTGTTTGGGTAGAGGTTAACGAAGGTAGTGAGACCATAGTTATTGGAGTTATGTATAGACCGCCAAATATGAGTAGAAATGACGGAACGTCATTATGGGAGGAAATTAAAATGGCATCAAGGTTTAGCAATGTGTGCATTATGGGGGATTTTAATTTTCCGAATATAGATTGGCAGCATCAAATAGGAGACTCTGATTCTGAGGAGTTTATAGAGGTAGTACAAGATAGTTTTTTATTTCAATTCATAGATACGCCGACTAGAGGTAATAATATTCTCGATTTAGTTTTCAGTAACAATGAACATATGGTAAATAATGTAGAGATAGGGGACCACCTAGGAAATAGTGACCACAATTCTGTGTATTTTAATATACAATGGAAAGGTAATACCAGAGAGAATACAACATTAATACCTGACTTTAGAAAAGCCAATTATGGTGGGTTAAGAAGAGCCCTATTAGCGGACCCTATGGTCAAAAATTAAGTCGATCCAGGTGTCCAAATGAGTGTACCCCTTCTCAGGCACCTGTCATCTTAAGTCAGGAAGAGACGTCAACCTTGGTAGATACATACGATAATTTTATCAAGTCAGTATTCAATGCACAAAATAAATACATCCCCAAAAGAAAATTTAGATCAACACAGAACCAACCCAAATGGATGAATAATAGACTATTAGATCTTCTAGGACAAAAGAGAGGAATATATAGAAAAATTAGAAAAGGCGAAATTCACCTACTTGCTTACTATCAGAATCTATCAAGACAGGTAAAAAAGGATATTAGGAAAGAAAAAAGAAATTATGAAATTAAGGTTGCCAATGACTCAAAAAATAATCCTAAAGCTTTTTACCAACTATATAAATCCAAGGTTAGAGATGTAATTGGTCCCCTTAAAACTTCGATAGGAGAAATGACAGAAAATGATTTAGAAATGTGCAGTACATTAAATGGTCAATTTCTTTCCGTTTTCACTAATGAAAATTTGGCACAGTTTCCAGAAGTCCGTAAGGTATATAGCGATAGTATAGAAAATAGGTTAAGTACGGTTACTATAAGTAGAAATGATGTGCTTAAGGAAATTGACAGACTGAAACCTCATAAATCGCCTGGTCCTGATGAGGTATATGCTAGAGTATTAAAAGAATGTAGGGATGAGTTAAGTTACCCATTAACATTTTTATTTAACAAGTCATTGGAGACAGGTATAGTTCCAGAAGCTTGGAAGCTTGCAAACGTAGTTCCGATCTTCAAAAAAGGTGACAAATCAATAGCATCCAATTACCGTCCCATTAGTCTTACATCAATCATAGGAAAGCTACTAGAGTCAATTATTGCTAGTAAAATTAGAAACCACTTAGATACATTTAATTTAATAAATTCTTCTCAGCATGGATTCACTCAGGGACGTTCTTGCCTTACTAATTTGCTTAGTTTTTTCTCAGAGGTATATGAAGCAGTAGATAATGACAAGTCATATGATATAATATATTTAGATTTCAGACAGAGTCCCCCACGAGAGATTGATGAGAAAGGTTGAGGCGCATGGAATAGGTGGGGCGTTGTTTGGATGGATTAGGTCATGGCTAATTGGTAGGAAGCAGAGAGTCAGCATAAATGGTACGAAGTCAGAATGGGGAGCAGTCAAAAGTGGTGTCCCCCAGGGATCTGTATTAGGTCCTCTGTTGTTTGTTATATACATAAATGACCTTGATTTAGGTATAACTAGTAGGATAAGTAAATTTGCAGACGATACCAAGATGGGGAGAACAATTGATTCAGATAGAGATATAGAGTGCCTCCAAAGGGATCTAGATACCTTACACGAATGGTCAGTAAATTGGCAGATGAAGTTTAACATTGACAAATGCAAGGTATTAAAGATAGGGAAGATGCATACAAATGTTAAATATAAACTAGCTAATGTGGAATTAGAAAACTCGAATTGTGAGAAAGATCTAGGTGTGTTTGTTAGCAATGATTTGAAGCCTAGACAACAGTGTATAAGCGTTCGAAACAAGGCAAACAGGATTCTCGGGTTCATCTCAAGGAGTGTGAGTAACAGAACTGCTGATGTTATCTTAAAACTTTACTTGTCATTAGTGAGACCCCATATGGATTATGCTGTTCAATTTTGGTGTCCTTATTACAGAATGGACATAGATTCATTGGAGAGAGTACAACGTAGAATGACAAAAATTATCCATAATATTAGAAATCTTCCGTATAAAGAAAGGTTGAAGAAATTAGGCTTACATTCGTTAGAGAGACGCAGAGTTAGAGGGGATATGATAGAGGTGTTCAAGTGGGTTAGTGGGATTAACAAAGGGGACATGACAAATGTACTAAAGCTCAGTGATAGCGAAAGAACTCGTACCAATGGTTTCAAATTAGATAAATTTCGTTTCAGAAAAGATATAGGCAAATATTGGTTTGGTAACAGAGTTGTAGATGGGTGGAATGGACTACCAAGTGCTATAGTGGGATTAAAAACGATAGGGAGCTTTAAGATAAAATTGGATAAGCATATGGACGAGAAGGGTTGGGTGTGAAGGGGGATCAGCAGGGTTGGGCCAATCAGCGCTCTGCAGACCCCCGTAATCCTGCGTTAATCTCTAACCGTTTTGGTAAGATGATCCTCAGGGTATTAGAGTGTTGAGCCTATAATTGGGCTTTGTAATTGGGGTTGTGTGGGACAGGGATCTGCCTTGCTTAGGCCAATCGGCTTTCTGCAGACTCCCATTTTCTTATGTTCTTATGTACTGTACTGTAGAATAAAAATTGTACCAGTACTGTCCAGGGTTGTTTGATTTAAATAAAGTTTATTTTAATCACCGATTTAAATCAAATAATTTAAAAAAACAAATAGGCCTAATTGATTTAAATCATAACATTGTCATTATTTGAAAACGAGAGGGGAAAGAAGGAAAATTAAGCAAATGCGTTTTAAGAACACCAATTTTATTATTGTAGTATAATTAGGCCTATATCATAATGAGACTAAATGAGTGGTGCGGGGGAATCCACTGTAGCTCCAGCTGACATTCTTTGCATTTGGCCCAATACCCTTTACCAGATTTTGTAGGTAATTTTTCAAAATTGGATTAATTTTTCTACCTGAAGGGTTCAGTCGCACAGTCAACATCTTTGCTGTGTGACTCCTCAGTAGTAACTGACTGAGGCGCCTGGGGACTATAGCCTATAGGCTAGTGCTCCCTGGTACAGCCCAGAACAGGTTTCAACAGGATGAAACAGGCTTACAGAGGATGATGCAATACTCTTCTTGGAATGGGAATTTTGTATTACACTGCTCTTAATAGTTTTTGCCCCTATTATCTTCATTGGTACAGTAGCCTACTGTAAGTTAGAGGAGACATAGACATAAGCCTATTGATATGAAAACGTCCACCACAGAAATAGAAAAGATGTAAATTCATCTGTATTTCATGTTATATGCGGGGAAGAGCAAGGTTATGGTCTTCGAAAGGGGTGAAGTCACAGAGTGTGAGGTGAAGCTGAACGGTCAGGCTATGGAGATCGTCAACTCTTTTAAGTATCTGGGCAGTGTGTTGAGTAAAGATGGGACTATGGATGAAGAGGTGCGGGAGAGGGTACAGGGGAAGGTGTAGGAACGCTAAAGCAGTAACAGAATAGGGTGGTCAGTATGGAAGTGAAGAAGTCCTTGCATGACAGTGTGGTAATCGACACTGACTTATGGAGCGAAGCATGGACGTTGGTTGAGACTCAGACCAAGAGTGAGAGCAGTGGAAATGAATTACTTAGGAGTGCGTGCGGAGTTACATGGAGGGATAGACAGACTAATGAGGAAGTAAGAAGGAGGTGTGGTGGAGGTAGATGTGCTGGAAAGTGTGAAAAGGAACAACTTGAGATGGTTCGGCCATATGGAACGTATGGAAAGCGAGAGAATGACTAAGAGGGTGTACGAGAGCGAGGTGGAGGGACAGAGGGGGAGAGGTAGACCGAATATGAGGTGGAAGGATGGAGTGAGGAACTACATGAACGAAGGCGGTGCTGGTTGGGGGGAGGGGCGTCGACTGACTGGGGACAGAGGTGCATGGGGGCGGTTCGTTCGTGGCCACCCCTTCGGGGATCACGGCGTCAGGCAATAGATAGATAGATAGATGCATTTTTAATTCACTTATTCTATCTCTTTTTAGTTATAAATATGCTAAACAATATCAAGTAGCAGTTAGATGTCATGTAGAACATTAAATTAATAAAAAAAAAAATTGTTTTTAATCAAATCAATCTGATTTAACCCTCCAGCCCCGGCTATGTATTATATATATATTCCCCGAAACCCGGGTGTTTTGGCCGAAAAACGTCTAGGCTAGGCTGCCGTATATTTGTTAATCTGACTGCTTCCCGCATTCCCACGCATCCCCAAGCGTAGCTGTGTTATTTACCTGTAGAATGGCGTTAAGTAGAGCTCTCTAAGTCAACTGGTTGATTTGTGATGATGATTTCATTGGAGATAACTTTATGGCAAAAACAGCCACTTTACACTACTTTTCGATACTTAACAACAACATACAGGCACACACGAACAAGCGACGCTCTTCTTCTTGTGGCCGGAGATGCGGGGCGTCGGTCCAGCCGGCTGTTGTTTACATGCGTCGGACCGACGCCTCGCACAAGAAGCTCACAGGCTTTCAACCACTGGGCGTTCAAGAGCCCTTCCGGGTACCTGTTATATGCTTTTTTATGGGCGTTCAAGAGCCCTTCCGTGGCGAGAGGGTTAAATCAAATAAATCTGATTTTTTTTTATGATTTTTTTTTGTTTAAATAAAAAAAAATCAACAATCCTGGTACTGTCCAAGAATAGTATTGTATCCCACAACAGGCAAAATAGACGGAAACACGATTGTGAGCTTGCGAGTAGTGTAAACAAGGTAGGCGCTACGCCCGAATACTACATCCTTACCCTGAATTCGGACAATTTTAATGTGTTTTTGTACCATCTAGAATATTGTATGAGAGGCTGGCAAGGACCACTTGTATATCAAGGCATAGCAGTAGAACAAAATTACTGTACTTTACATGTCTTTTTTTTTTGTGATTTTCATCCATATATGTTGAGTAATGTGTGTGTTGAGTAAAGATGGGACTATGGATGAAGAAGTGCGGGAGAGGTTACAACAGGGGAAGAGGGTTGTAGGAATGCTGAAAGCAGTAACAAGAAATAGGGTGGTCAGTACGGAAGTGAAGAAGTCCTTGCATGACGGTGTGGTAATCCCGACACTGACTTACGGAAGCGAAGCATGGACGTTGGTTGCGAGGCTCAGACCAAGAGTGAGAGCAGTGGAAATTAATTACTTAAGAAGTGCGTGCGGAGTTACATGGAGGGATAGCGAGACTAAGGAAGAAATAAGAAGGAGGTGTGGTACTTACACTAGTTGTATTTGCGGGAGTGAGCATGCTCGTTAATTCCCGCCTCCTAAGATATGTTTGTCATACCGTGCTTTGAAACTATGCACTGATGGAGCAGACACTACTTCGGCTGGCAATTTGTTCCACCCACTAATCGAGTTGGTAGGAAATCTTTTTCTTTTCAGATCAGATTTACTATTAGGCACTTTCAGTTTGTAGCTGTGACCTCTTGTTCTCTCACCTCCATCCCTCTCTATGAAGTTTTCTTGGTCAATTTTGTCAATACCTCTAACACATTTGTATATCTGAATTTGCTGTCCTCGTTTCCTTCTCTGTTCCAGTGTAGGTAGATTCAATCTCTCGAGCCTCTCTTGGTACTCCAAATTTTCCAAACCTGGGATCATCCTCGTAGCTGCTCTCTGTACCCTCTCAATTTTGTGGATATGTTTCTTCATGTGAGGGGACCACACTACAGATGCATATTCCATCCTGGGTCTTATTATTGCCGTTATTATTTGTTTCATGGTGTTTTCATTAAGATAATTGAAAGACATCCTGATATTTGCCAATACTGTAGTGCTAGTGATTCTCTCACTATCTTATTTACGTGGCTTTCCGGAGACATGTTATCCTTAAATTCTATCCCCAAGTCTTTTTCTTTTTCTGCTTTGGGAATCACTTTGTTTCCTAGTTTATAATCTTTTCTAGGTCTGTACTTGCTTTTACCCATTTCTAGAGTCTTACATTTTCCTGCATTGAACATTGGTGTGGAGGTAGATGTGCTGGAAAGTGTGAAAAGGAACAACTTGAGATGGTTCGGCCATATGGAACATATGGAAAGCGAGAGAATGACTAAGAGGGTGTACGAGAGGGAGAGGTAGACCGAAGGAGAGGTGGAAGGATGGAGTGAGGAAGTATATGAACGAAAGCGGTGCTGGTTGGGGGGAGGGGCATTGACTGACTGGGGAAAGAGGTGCATGGGGGCGGTTCGTTCGTGACCACCCCTTCGGGGATCCCAGCGTCGGGCAATAGATAGATAGATCCATATATAGTGAATATGTATACCAAAGACCATCCGATGCGAGTATTTACCCATTATCGAACAATAGGTTTGGTTAGGAATAATTATTGCTTGCCCTCTACTGACAAAATACAGTTGATGAGAATTTCAATAGGTCCCAGGGGCTTTTTTATCTTTAACCCAACATTTCCCCTGATCTTCATACTCCTCTCCACTAGTGGGGGCCGTGTATTTAGATTGTTAGCTAATGGGTAAATATTCATTTCTGCTCCAAATCATTATATTATATAACACTATACAGGTATATATGGCTTCATCATCATATATATTGCAGGCAGGGGGCAAATAACAGAAAAAACAAACGGGAACATTACCGCGAGCGCACGACCTATGTAAACATGACGACCGTACGACCGGATACTACATCGTTCCCAAATTCAGCCCCGTTGACGGTCACGTTCGCTTTAATTTTGACCGCTTTTGGGGAGTTGAGGGGGGGGGGGGCATAACTGCCACCCCTAGGTCTTATTGTAACTGTCATCATATATAGGCTAAGTCTATTGCCAGCAGGCGCAAATAACAGCTAGGCTAAACCAAGTGATTATTTAGGTAAATAACGGCCAAATTAGACGTAGGGTAACATTCTATTTTCTATAATCTATATATGTGGTAGCATTCAAGACAGCTAGAGCCGCCTTATTTACCAAGTTTTCTTTAAATTTGTTCAAGGAATATAGTGCTAAATTGTTGCTTTTCATGGTTTGAGTAGAGGATTTGCACTAACTTACACATTATTCATTAATCTGAAGATACGGCGTCAAATGGTGCCATTTATTGGGGGAATCGCGCTTTTACAGTAGGTAAGGGAAATTGTGGGGTAAATTGGATACACGATGGATTGAGGGGGGCCGCTGCACCCACTCACCCCCCCTTGACTTATTGCCATCCTCATATATGTTGATCTGTAAGGGAGCAAGAACAGGTTGCCGGTATTTCATTTTTGCGAGTAATGCTCGCACCATTTATTGGGTGAATCGCACCCGCCCCAACGTTCAAAACAAGAAGAAGGAGGTCAAGTAGAAGGATTCATTGGACGCAATGCTTCGTTTACGGTCAAGACTTATTATTTTGGTGTTATTTTTCGGTGTAGGCCTAATCGGGTTTTTTCAAGTGTCAATAACTAAATTCCTCCATGCGGACTATAATGAGAAAAATATGGCTATAGGTCCCTATTTTCCATAATAAATTGTTTCGGCAAGAGTTGTGTTATCGGGCGTATCACCTACCTCTGACTGGGTATATCCTAGTGTTTACTATAGGCCTACCCCTTTGAAAGGACATTAGCCTAACCTAACAACCTTACCTAATCTATCCTAGTATTATGGGTGGGGCTGCCACCCCCGCTGTTTGACATCAACTTACGTGTTTACACGACGTACACCCGATAACACAACTCATTCCATTGTTTCTAATAGTGCGGCGCAAGACGTCTTTAATTATATCATATTTGTTAGACCTAAACGCATCTCCCGCAGGAATGACACATATTGGGCAATTTGCAGGTAGGTAGCGCCGCCGCCAACGAACTTGACAATAATCTCAGTCCCTGACGGTCCTGACCTAGCCTATTCAGTATTCGTGGGCCTAACTCAAAAGGGACTAGAGCAAACTGGTTGTAAATATCCACACCTATTACCTGGTGGACTCTTCCCAAAGAGATTAATTTCAGCTCGATTGCTTTCATGGTATATCTACAATTATACTACCCCTCCCCCACCTCCCCTCTTCAAAACACGCCCTTTAGTGTGTTTTTGGATGGTTCAGCAGACGCGGAAACTGAAAATAAAAAAATAATTTGTTATATTAATGTCACTAATTTTCCCATGGATTTATAGTTTTCTGTGTTAATTTTCATCAATATATAATGTTTGGAAGTAATTACAAGCCTTTGAAAAAACGTTTTCCCCATGAGGGGGGGCTTTGACCCCCCTCCCCCACATGACTTATTGTCATCATCATATATATAAAAAGCAGGGGGCAAAAAAAAGTATGCCGCGGCCCAACCGACTGTACACCCAGGTAAACAAACCTCACTTAACACTTTGCCGAAAGTTTGTAATATTTCAATGTATCTACTGTATTTCAAGTCATATATACATTTCTGCGCATCATCAAACCATACTAAGTCTACTACTAATAATATTAACCTATTAGTACCAACAGAATAGTGACAAAATAGGGGTAGTATAACTGGGGAATGGACATTTCGTCACCATTCCGTTTCGTCCCCAAAAACCCGTTTCGTCACCAACATTCCGACCCGTTTCGTCACCACTATGTTTATTAGTCCAAAAGGCATTATTAGTAGGTTGGTTCGAAACTCATAAACCACTCTAATGTATATTTTGGTAGCATTCAAGGAGACTACTGCAGGACTTTTCTTCTTCTTCTTCTTCTTACCTCTGACCGGGTATAGGCTATCCTAGTGTTTACTAGCCTATACCCCTTTGAAAGGACATTAGCCTAACCTAACAACCTTACCTAACCTAACCTAGTATTATAGGTGGGGGCTGCCGCCCCCAAACCCCCGCTTTGACTTAGATTTTTGGTGTATTTGTCTGTGAAGTGGGTAATTTTCAATTTGTTGATAACGAAAATCCTCCATGCGGACTATATAGAGAAAAATATGGCGAATCTATTGGTGCCTATTTTCCCTAATAAATTGTTTCTCATAACGTCGCACTAGTGTCCTTGAATATTATCATGGCTATAATGTGGAGAAGGAGTCTAGACACTGGTGACATACCAGATAGCTTGAAAAACGCAATAATTGCCCCACTGCATAAAGGAGGGAGTAAAGCACTACCAAAAAACTACCGCCCGGTAGCTCTAACCTCTCACATCATTAAAGTTTTCGAGCGAGTCCTGCGAAGCAAAATTTCAACATTCATGGAGACAAATGAACTACACAACACCGGTCAACATGGGTTCAGAGCGGGAAGATCATGTCTCTCACAACTTTTGGAACACTATGACAAAATTCTTAAAGCGCTAGAAGAAAAGAAAAACGTGGATGTCATTTACACCGATTTTGCTAAGGCATTTGATAAATGTGACCATGGTATAATAGCCCACAAACTGAAAGCAAAAGGTATAACTGGGAAAATCGGACGGTGGATATACAATTTCCTCGTAAACCGAAAACAATCGGTAGCAGTAAACCAAGTCACTTCTGAGCCTTCGGATGTCAAAAGCTCAGTGCCCCAAGGAACAGTGCTAGCGCCCCTTCTGTTCCTCATACTAATTTGCGACATAGATACCAACACCAGACACAGTACGGTGTCGTCTTTTGCTGATGACACAAAATTAAGCAAGATAGTAAACACACAATAGGACACGGGCCGACTGCAGGAAGACATGAATGTAGTGTTCCAGTGGACCAGGGAAAACAACATGCAATTCAATGAGGAAAAATTCCAATTAATACGGTACGGAGATAATAATGGTGTTAAAGAAATTACAAATTACTTAACAGAATCTAACCACATAATAGAACGGAAAGAAAGTGTGAAAGACCTTGGGGTATTAATGTCTGAAAATATGGGTTTCAAAGTACATAACCAGGTCAAAGTGGCGGCTGCGAAACGTCTAACGGGTTGGATTCTGCGTACTTTTAAAACACGCGGTGAATTGCCTATGATAACGCTCTTCAAATCTCTAGTACCACCGCGGCTTGAATACTGTAGCGTATTAACATCCCCATACAAAGCAGGTGAAATAAATGACGTAGAGAGTGTACAAAGAAATTTCACTTCGCATATAAGTTCGATAAAACATCTACACTATTGGGAGCGTTTAAGACTACTGAATCTGTACTCACTGGAACGTAGAAGAGAACGTTACCTAATAATATACACATGGAAAATCGCAGAGGGTTTAGTACCAAACCTACATACTCCGATAGTCATGAAATTCAGTGATAGGAGAGGCTGGGAATGCGAAATCCCCCGGATGAATAACAGGGGTGCTATGGGCTCTCTGCGAGAGGGCTGGTTATCACACAGAGGCCCACGTCTCTTCAACAAACTCCCACGGCGAGTAAGAGACATGAGGGACATCTCGTTAGACAACTTCAAGAGAGCCCTAGATGTCGAACTGCAAAAAGTGCCAGACGAGCCCATCCTCGCAAGGGAGCGAGCTACCTTTTACCTTTGGATACCTTTGGATGTGTTCGCCGCTCCTCTAGCGGCACCAAGGAATGCTGTCGCTTCAAACAGTCTACTGCACCAAATCACCACCCATAACAAGGGGCGTCGCGCTCCTTGGTGCCGCTAGAGGAGCGGCGAACACATCCAAAGGTATCCAAAGGTAAGGTATCTATATTTTCGCCCAGGATGTCACTAAAGTACGAATGAGAGCGGAATGGGTAAGATCCTGTGTAGCGGGAGGAACTGTTTTTCCGATGCCTATTTACTAAGAAACATAGTGAGACCTCATATGGATTATGCTGTCCAATTTTGGTGTCCTTATTACAGAATGGGGTAAATCTACAGTTATACTACCCCTCCTCCACTACCCCCCACCACCTCCCCCCTTCAAAACACGCCTTTTAGCGTGTTTTTGGATGGTTCAGCAGACGCGGAAACTGGAAAAAACACTTATTTTGATAAAAATTTATCATCAACCAGATACGAGTTTTCAGGTAATTTGTTGTTGCTTTTTACTTTTTTTATTTGATATACTGTACAGTGTTGTTTAATACCGAGGACCGTCGCATTTTAGTATTTTTAACATTAGCCTAAGCTAACTTAGGTATAATCCTGTGTAGCGGGAGGACCTGTACATATATCTCAATAATTTGATAATGTTACAATATATATTTACATTTTACATTCATAAATAGTCCACTAATATACTAGGTTAGGTTAGGTTAGGTTAAAGATATTGTTTAAAGTTTCTTAGTAAAGAGGTATCTGAAAAACAGTTCCGCCCGCTACATAGGATCTTACCCTAACTTAACCTAACCTAACCGAAAACTAACCTGTCTCGCGACCGGTCTAAACCCAGCTCACGTTCCCTGTTTATGGGTGCGCGACAGTCTAAACCCAGCTCACGTTCCCTGTTTATGGGTTCGCGAAGGTTTGTAATACTTCAATGTATCTATTTCATGTCAAATATACATTTCCGCACATCATCAAACCATACTAAGTCTACTACTAATAATATTGGTCAATATACAGGAGGCGCTACAATATAGGTAGCAAAATTCTAATGGTAGTTTTGGGTTCCTATCATCATATGCTTCATTTCTATATACTTTTTATCCCCGGGAAAAAAACAAAAAATCTTGGGTTTTTTTATGTTTTTCTTTTATTTATTTTTTATATTTTTTATTTTTTTTATTAACCTAACCAAAAAACCTAACCTAACCTAACCTAAATGTAT
Source organism: Paralithodes platypus (assembly GCA_032716605.1). Classification (NCBI taxonomy): domain Eukaryota; kingdom Metazoa; phylum Arthropoda; class Malacostraca; order Decapoda; family Lithodidae; genus Paralithodes; species Paralithodes platypus. The sequence continues at coordinate 11,735,504 of CM064483.1, read as the reverse complement.
TTGGGGGCTATTAGGTTAGGTTAGGTTAGGTTAATGACCAAAACAAAAAATCCCAAGAAAATAAATGAAAAATCCCAAGATTTTTTTTTTTTTCCCGGGGATAAAAAGTATATAGAAATGAAGCATATGATGATAGGAACCCAAAACTACCATTATAATTTTGCTACCTATATTGTAGCGCCTCCTGTATATTGACCATAATATTAACCCATTAGTACCAACAGAATAGCGAAAAAATAGGGGTAGTATAACTGAAGATATATCCAGAATGGACATAGATTCGTTGGAGCGAGTACAGCGAAGAATGACAAAAAATATTCATAATATTATTTTTATTAATCTCACCACCACACCCCCAATGAAATTAATTAAAGTATATATGATCCACCGGGATTCGAACCCGGGTTATCACACACATATTTTTGCCACCTTAACCATTACACCACCAGGACGGTTAAAGGTTTATGCACACGCCTACGACTTATTATCCATTCTCGAATACTGGATATTAATCTAATCATGTTCATATTCCCAACCGCACTATGGTAGCCTACTGTTTAAGTGAGAGGAAAGAATATTCATGGGGCACAGATCATATAGACCGGCCTCTCGAAGAAATATCCCTAAACCTACTAATAATATTATTTTTATTAATCTCACCACCACACCCCCAATGAAATTAATTAAAGTATATATGATCCACCGGGATTCGAACCCGGGTTATCACACACATATTTTTGCCACCTTAACCATTACACCACCAGGACGGTTAAAGGTTTATGCACACGCCTACGACTTATTATCCATTCTCGAATACTGGATATTAATCTAATCATGTTGAAATCATAATTAGAAATTAATCTAAAATATTAGAAATCTACCATATGAAAAAAGGTTGAAAAAATTAGGCTGACATTCGTTAGAAAGACGCAGAGTTAGAGGGGATATGATAGAAGTGTTCAAGTGGGTTAGTGGGATAAATATAGGAGACATGACAAATGTCTCAGTGATAGCGAAAGAACTCGAACAAATGGTTTAATTAGATAAATTTAGTTCAGAAAAGATATAGGCAAATATTGGTTTGGTAACAGAGTTGTAGATGGGTGGAATAGGCTACCAAGTGATATAGTGGGATCAACAGCAGATCCCCGTAATCTTGTGTTAATCCCTGACCGTTTTGGTGGGGTCAGTGCTCAAGGTATTAGTGAGTTGGGCCTATAATTGGTGTTGGGTGTGACAGGGATCTGCCTTGTGTGGGCCGATCGGCTTTTTGCAGACTCCCATTTTCTTATGTTCTTATTGAACAATATCGGTTCAATGTTATTTTAATACCACAATTTTTTTTGATATATTTGAAGATAAATATTGAATCTATATGCTCTAAAGATCATAAGAAAATTTGTTTTAACCCTCGGCAAAACCTAATAAAAAAGTATGGTACTAAAATGTTTTTTCCGTAACAAGGTTGTCAATACAGTACTTCCAGTTATCGATAGCTCTAAAGATCATAGATCATAAAGATCATAAAGATCATAAAAATGTGTTAAACCCTCGGAAAAACCTAATATAAAAGTATGGTATTAAAATTTAATTTTCGTAACAAGGTTGTCAATACGGTACTTTCCCGTTATCAATGTACAATCAAAGCTGAAGATTGCAGACTTCATCGACTTTCTTTCACCTTCATATAATCGACAGCCTTTTTTTTTTTTTTTATTTACCAAGGGATTAGTACTCAACCAGCGGGGGTGTGGGGGCAGCAGCCCCCACCCATAATACTAGGTTAGGTTAGGCTAATGTCATTTCAAATCACTATCGGGCGCGTGTCTCAACATCGATCAATAGGCCTAATGGGGAAAATAGGTTTTCCCGAGATTTCTAATTAATTACAAACACTATATATTGATGCAAATGAACAATTTCTTTTATAAAAAACACTCTGAAAATTTGTGGTATTAAAATAAAAAAAATCCAGAATATCTTTAACCTAACCTAACCTAGTATAATAGTGGACTAGGTCTATTTCTGAATGTAAAATGTAAAAATATATTTTAACATTACCAAATTATTGAGATATAGGCTATGTACAGGTCCACCCGCTACACAGGATTATACCGCGGAATGTAGCGAAATATATCGTTCCATTTTGCTTCATGTCACTCCATTCCGAAATTGAACGAATGACACATTCTCGTCTCATGTTTTTTTGCGCTTGAAGGGAACTTTCAATTTTCGGTAATTGTTTAGTGTATGGCCTCCTAAAGAAAATGGATTTTTGAGCACAGACTAAACCAAATGTTCACTACTGTATTTACATAGCTGGTCATTAACCTAACCTAACCTAACCTAACCTGTGTATCCTGGGGGCTGCTGCCCCCCAGACCCCCGCCGGTCTTGGGTTGAAAAGTGATAAAAAACACATATCTCTTAGCCTACCTCATTATTCAAAGTTTTGTATTTGGTTTAATAGGCCTATACACTTCCCAAGTCATTTGAACAGTTCTATTGCTTCTATATATCATATAATACACCATAGCATACGTTTTTAATAACTAGAAAAAGAGGACTTCGATTAAACAATTAAGAAATATAAAACTTCAGACCTGTACGGTCGTAGCCTAGCCTGCCTACATTCAAATACAGTAGGCCTAGCCTAATACCCAAACAATTATAGCCTAGCCTATGTCTAAACTCCCTCCCTAAACTAGTAAAATTATCCTTCAAATAATGATTGACAGTCAAATTGGTCAATATACAGGAGGCGCTACAATATAGGTAGCAAAATTCTAATCCCCAGGGGAAAAAAAAAAAAAAAAAATCTTGGGATTTTTCATTTATTTTCTTGGGATTTTTTGTTTTGGTCATTAACCTAACCAAAAAACCTAACCTAACCTAATAGCCCCCAAATACATTTAGGTTAGGTTAGGTTAGGTTTTTTGGTTAGGTTAATAAAAATAAAAAAATAAAATCCAAGAAAAAAATAAAAAACCCAAGATTTTTTTATTTTTTTCCGGGGATAAAAAGTATATAGAAATGAAGCATATGATGATAGGAACCCAAAACTACCATTAGAATTGGTAAACCTGACTTTTTGGACCGACAGCGATTTCAGTAAGTTTTATTTTGTTTTTTGTATTTTTTCCTTCAGATAGTGTTATTTTATACTGAAGAGGAGCGGAAATGAGTATTTACCCATTATCCAACAATCTAAAAACACGCCCCTATTATACTATTTTTTTGTTTTTTTTAATGTTCTAGGCTATTAGCCTAACCTAACAACCTTACCTAACCTAACCTAGTATATGGGTGGTTGCTGCCGCCCCCACACCCCCGCTGGTTGGGTTACTTTTTTGTTTTTGTTTTTTTTCTGTGCCATTAGCCTAACTTAAACAACCTAACCTAACCTAACCTAGTATATGGGTGGGGGCTGCCGCCCCCACGCCCCCGCTGGTTGGGTACTGGCTGAAAAACGTATTGTTTTACAGTAGCCTAGGCCTATACATGTATTTTAGCGTTTTTTTGTTTCTCCCTTGTAATACATTTCCGCTCTTAATGCCATATAGCCTATAGCAATGATGTATATGCTCTACCGGACCTATTAGGCCTAAACAGATCGATGGGCTAACTGTCGGTCCAAAACATCAGTATAACCTTAGAATTTTGCTACCTATATTGTAGCGCCTCCTGTATATTGACCGTCAAATTTAATGTAGATCAGCTGAAATGTCAGACCTTTCATCATAGGCTACAATGTAAATAAGCCTCTAGGCTAAAACGTAAATATTGTAACTGTCATGCTTCCAAGTTCCAAACATTGCCTTTTAATTCACCAAACAAAGTTAGGCTACTCAATAGCCTAGTATTATATACAATCAGATTATGCTGCTTACCTAAGAGGCCTATGTTGCCATTCCTGAGAGCCTGACACCAAGAAATAACTGAGTAAATACTAAATAAGCTGCACATGAAGTTCGCACGTCCGACCGGCACATCTCCCTCAGGCTCACCCTCGGGGGGAGGCCACCTGGCCATGTTTGCAGCACCAAATCCTTCCAAATCCTGTCCTCTGCGCATGCGTGAGATCTTGGCACGATTTTGTTTTCCTTTATACACTTATATTATCTTAACCTAACCTAATCTAACCTAGCTTAACCTACCCTAACCTTATATTGAGCCTAAATAACAAAATCAAAATATTAGAGCAAAGGCCGCGCATGCGCAGATGGTGAGTTTAGAAGGATTTGGTGCTGCAAACATGGCCGTTTTCTTTGATTTTCTAGGGATTAGAATATGGATATTGACGCACTAACTTTTCTAAATGTATTCACTTCAGGGGACTGATAAGGGTTGTTCCTGGACAGCATGATGCGCGGCAGCGCGGATGTTGTTATAACATAACACAGTATTACTATAGATAACCTATGGTCTCCAAGTGATAATATGATGTGAGTCAGTCTCACTAGGCCTATAACGAAGCATATGTTGATGTCTGTCTATCTGGAGCTGGAATGGGTTGTCACTCCATCACATTATTATACAGATATTCATCACAGTCGAATCCGAAAGTGACTCTTACAGAATTCTTACAGAAAAACCGTGGAAGAGCTAGTAATTCATAGGTCATATACATTAAGAGACCTATCTGGAGACAGAGCAACCAAACGTTAAACTGGCCGGTGTGAGGTGCTAGAGTTCCCCGTGACAGAGTGACAGGTTAATCTATTTTGTATTAATTTCACCACAACACCAAACACCTCCAATGAAATTAATGAAAGCATATATGTGATCCACCAGGATTCGAACCCCATAGCCCATATGCCAATCATTTGAACCAAAGTCAGTTAAATCACGACTGTTCCAGCTGTCCAGCTGTCCTTATCAGCATAACTAACCTAAGAAGTGATGATTACAGAGAGTAGTCTACATTCCTAAAGACAATGTAATTTTTCCAAGTTACATAGTCTATTAGCGGCGCTGCAAAGGGTACGAATTGTTTACAAAAATAAGCAATACTATCAACAAAATTATGAATCTGAGCATTGATTGAAGGCATGCACTGCTTCAATCTGTGTGGCTCAATGAAAATGTGTGTTAGGTCAGGTCAGGTCCGGTGAAGGTATTGAGGGATAAGCCTTTACAACAGCACCAGTGGTTAAAATTGAGCCATACAGAATGAAGCCGTGTTTCTTTAGTTTATGCTCATAACAAAAGACGGTAGTGTTTCAGCTTTACCTACACTTTGAAACATTAATGGTGGCCTGAGAATTTTTAAGCCACCACAGACTGAAGATAATCTATGTTTACCCTTTGTAAATTAAGACGCGTTTTGACAGTTTATTCTGGCTATCGTTAGAAGATTTCATATAATTTAGGAAGGATCTGTGATAATTATAAAGGTTAGGACTATCTCAATTAACCCTCTAACTTCCAAATACCCTTTCTAATATGAATAAACTCGTCTGGTAACTGTCTTGATAGCGTAATGCATAAATGCGCGGAATTTCGGTGTGAGTATCCTAGGTTCGAGTCCTTGGAGTGCCACGTACATGTATTTGTTAATTTCATTAATTGAGTTTAGAAGTAAAGTTGGTTGGTGAACATATATGAATAGCCAGAAAACGGAAAAAGAAAGACGTAATCGTATCTTCGAAAGGGTTACTTACCTAGTATGAACTGTTCAGCCTGAGGTTTCATTTATGCAGTTCGAGGAGTTAGAAAGAGTCGTGACTTTTGTCCCAGCTTCCAGAATGTACAGTTGGCACATAAGTAGGCTACTGTTCCTCTCCGTGATCTTACACATGGAAATATAATGCATATGATTGAATTACGAGTGTAGATATGTATGAAGTGGTTAACTTATCTGACTAGTATACTGTTAATTAAAATAAACCACGCTCGCAATTAATTCATACTATTTTCACTTCCATGCATGAGATCACGGCGAGGAACAGAACTGATGTGGCCAACTATACAAATGTAATACACAGGCAAACTAGTTTCTTATGTACTGTACTTACGGGGCGGGCTAGTGGGTGTTTTTGGTGTCTATTTATTCATTTATTCGTTTTGTTTTTTTTTAGTTTCCTCGCTAGACCTCCATTAAGCTTTAGAAAAACACCCCCTAGACCTCCTTCAAGATATATTTGTACATATTTCGGTAAAAAATGTCCCAACAGACTCGCTTTCGCTCGCCAGGAAAAAATCATAAAAACACCTAGATGGCACGAAAGGTCTTAACATTGACAACGAAATGGGGCAAAAGGTGTTAAAATCGCCAAACTAATGGGCCGAACGCCATAACATCTGAAAACTAAGCATGAGGGAGAAGGGGGACCGTAACACGACCCATGTCCCCTTAAACCACTACGATCAAATGACTGAGGTTCACTAATCAACCCTTTCGAGATCCGATTAGGCATGTTATTTTCCGTTTTCTGCCTATTATTAGACGATTTTATTCAGATTAGGAAGGTTATATGGCAGTCAGAGGGTTAACTGAGACAGTCTCACAGATCCTTAGTAAACGATCTTTAGGATAATGAGTGACTGCACTTTTGGTGATGATTAGCACCTTCACCCACATTTTACTTGTCAGGTAATAGCTTATCGCTCACAAACGATCAAGTCGTTTTGCCAGTACTATGAGGCTGGTTATTATGGGGGATGAGCTATTTATCTGATAATTTATTTATCATTATTATTTATATATTTATCTTTTTTAGTTTCCTCTCCAGACCTCCATCAAGCTTCAAAGAACATCCCCTAGACCCCACTTCGAGATAAATTTGTACATTTTTCGGTAGAAAAATTTCCCGGCCGAAGGCCGATTCCTCCTACAATTACAGGCTCGCTATCGCTCGTCAGGAAAACAATCGACACCTATATGGAACGAAAGGTTCTAATATTGACAAAGAAATGAGGCGATATGTCTTATAATAGCCAAACTAATGAGCCGAACGTCATAAAATCTGAAAACTAATGGGGCTAAACATGAGGAAGAAAGGAGGCCAGACAAACGACCCATCTCCCCTTAAGGTGGGGTCACACGAGAGCTTTCTGGTAATCTTATCAGATAATTATGTGGTATGGCAGCCTCGTAATCTAAGTTAAATAATAGCCTATATGAAGTATAAGATAAGTTACTATCAGTCTAGTAACCTCTAGTTGCTGATGACCACGCGAAAAACCTCCGAAATGCTACGATAAAAATTACATTGATCGTCAAAAATTGTCGGAAAAAGACATGAAGTGAGTAAAATCGACTGAAGATTAGCTAAAATGAAACATGTGCAGGCCTACTCTAATTGAACATGTTAAATTGGTAATCATCTCCACTGGAACTGATGCTGACAACTGAATTGGGTTGCCACTTACACTCTGGCACACATATTATCTTTTATCAGCCCATCTGATAAGCCAAGCATCATAGCATGTCAAGATAAAAAAAACAATTGTTGTAATATATTTACATGTACGTATTTATATGAATGACTTTACTAGAGCTGACCATGCAATCAAATACATTAATGCCTGCAAAGTCCCTATTAATCAATACTCATTACATGCTAAAAACGAAAATGATAAAGCGAACACTTACAATTCCCGCCACACGTTATCACACCCACGCAGCGACGGCCCTCTCCTTGTACTCCAACTCAACTTCTCTTTATTTTACTACTCAATTTCAACCACATTTATCCACCCCGGGAGCACCACAACCTCTCTCCGGATATGACTCCTGGACAATGAACCGAGGGAGGCCAGAGGATGCAGATAGCAGCGATCGAGAGGCTATAGTCGAGGGGGCAACACTTTTAATGCACACCAGGTGACGATCGGTGGTGGGGAAGGGAATATAAACATTACACCATGATTCAGTCCCCCCCTCTCTAGCTCCGTGCCTCCCCCCTCCTTTCTCCTCTCGTACCTCCCCCGTCTCCCCCAACGTTTCCTCCGTCTATGCACACACGCTCTCTCTCTCTCTCTCTCTCTCTCTCACACTAAATGTAAACCATGTGATCTCCCACCCGTTTACAACTCGGATTATGCATCATCATCAATTTTCATATTCGTTACATGTTATGAGAGAGAGAGAGAGATAGAGATAGATAGATAGATATATTATACAGTATATATATATATATATATATATATATAGAGAGAGAGAGCGAGAGAGAGAATTTGTCAATTGTAGTCTGGCAGCTTCAAAATATAAGCTCCATAGGAATTAAACTACCTAACATATTCTACCTTCGATTTAGTTTCCGATTCCAATGCGAAAGAGCCTCAAAATAGTACAAGAAAAAACTTGCTCATAACAAATTGCCGGAATTGCCAGAAAAAACGGCACATCCCCCCTTAACCCTTTCGCTGCGGGTGACGTTCTGGAATCTTTTGGCAAGTTACAGCAATTTCCAGGCTCTAAAAGCCTGTAAAAAACGTAAAAATCAAGTGTCAGTGGGTGGGAGCGTGAGGGGCCCACCTCCGACCCTCAGAGCACCGAGCGGCTCACTGAGCTAGGCTGTGTCTCGGGCGAGTCTCTCTCTGTCTCTCTCGTCAGTGTAGCCAAGCGAGCGAGTGTTACATAATAGCGGGGTTCCCGCGTTTCACTGGGACCACTGCGAGTGAACCAGACCACGTACACTGTCCGTTCTGGTGTCATTTTGAAGCTATTTTCGCCTAGTTTTCGGCAGAATACACTTCATTTAATGCAGATGCTTGATTTATCATTCAGGAGTGCCTGAATATGCCCTAAATAGCCCAAACATAGCCGCAGCCAAAGGGTTAAGCAGAATTGTCAGTTAAAATACAGTCGAAGTACATTTATAAATACGTAAAACCAAATTCAACATACTTGTTATCCAACACAAACTGGCAATATTTTTGTATTGTTGCCAAGTTTCTACAGCTCCACCTTCCTTATAGCTTGAAACTCGCAATTAGCTTGGCCATTATGCATCACCTTGCACTTCTCTCAAGGTAGTGGTATCTGCTATGTTTCAGACCATTGAAGATCCAAACTGAGCCTGTTTAATCTTTTAACACTATCTGGTTCGACGTCTTGTGGGTTATTATGATATTTTTTTTAATTGCTATTGAAGATTTTGCTTGATTTCGTCATTTTCGAGCAATGCAAAAGCGCCTTCCCATATCTCCTTCAAACCAAAAACAAAACAAAAAATGCCCACCCAGACCCCTTTCAAGCTAAATTTGTACATTTATCGATAGAAAAGTGTCTAGGCCGAAGACAAAGACCTTCTTAATTTACAGTCTCGCTATCGCTCGCCCAGAAAACATCGACACCTGAATGGGGTGAAGCGTCTTATCATCGCCAAACTCACGAGGTGAATGTCTTAAAACGTCCAAACTAATAAATCGAAACAGGAGGGGGAGGTACTCTGAAAGCGAAGTTTAAAGCAGTTTAAGTCATAAGATGAAGGACAGATTTATTGAGGGAGAGACTTCCAGAGTTCCCTTGTTGAGTAGAAGAAAGACTGAGAAAATATGCCAATTCTTGTATTGGAGAGTTGGACAGAATAGGAGTGGGACTGTGTTGAAAGGCGGGTGCCTCGCACGCGTCGCAAGGGAGGGGGTATACACTGAGAGCGCTCTGAAGAACACTGTTGTAATAGCGATAGTAGAGTGAAAGAGATGCAACATTGCAGCGTGTAGAAAGAGATTGTAGGGAACTAGTAAGAGGAAGTGAGTTGATGAGACAAAATGCTTTGGACTCTACTCTTTCGAGAAGTGCGGTATGGGTGAAGACTCCCCACACATACGAACAATACTCAATACATGGGCGCACTGTGCCTCGTTACAGAGCAAGAAGCTGTTTAGGGGTGAACAACTCGCAGAAACGATTGAGCACACCCAACTTTTAGGAAGCTGTATTAACAAGAGTGGTAATATGATTTTTCCAAGAAAGGTCGGATGAAAAAGATACATCTAGAATAATGAGAGAAGATGAAGCGTTGATTTGTGTATTGTTGAAGAATAGTTGATAGTTTTGTGGAAGATTGTGATGGAGAGATAAAGGCAGAAACTGGATCTTGGTGGCGTTGACAGTAACCAGATTTTCTTTGCCACAATAATTGATATATCAGAAGATAGGCGTTCTATAGCCTCGTCACGTTTATTTGGAGTGCTTGCATGCTGGGGTGACGTGAAAAAAACTAGTTGTATAATAACCGTATATTACATGTACGAGCCGACTCAAGTGGAACAGGACTGATACATGATGATGAAGAATGATCCTGTGACTGTGAGTATGTGTATGTCACTGTGACTGCTGTGTGTGTATGTGTGCCTGTATGTGCGTGACTGTATGAATGTGTATGTGCGTGTGTGTGTGTGTGTGTGTGTGTGCTAGATATATAACAAAGGAGCGGAAACATAGGCCCACACGTGAGTCACAGGACGTGATCCAGTTGAACATCCTATAGCTAGTAGATGGCTTGTTAAACATATCTTTGTAAGTAAGTTAAGATTTACGTAATTAAAGTTAGATTTAACTTATAGTATTATTCATATCCTCTGGCGTTCACTTCTTACCACTGTCATTGTTTACCCTAGACCCTGTATTATCTTATCCCAGTCCCTGTATTATCTTACCCCCAGACCCTGTATTATCTAACCACCAGACCGTGTATTATCTTACCACCAGACCCTGTATTATCTTACCACCAGATCCTGTATTATCTTACCCCCAGACCCTGTATTATCTTACCACCAGACCCTGTATTATCTTACCCCAGACCCTGTATTATCTTATCACCAGACCCTGTATTATCTTACCCCCAGACCCAGTATTATCTTACCCCAGACCGTGTATTATCTTACCACCAGACCCTGTATTATCTTACCACCAGACCCTGTATTATCTTACCACCAGACCCTGTATTATCTTACCCCAGACCCTGTATTATCTTACCACCAGACCCTGTATTATCTTACCACCAGACCCTGTATTATCTTACCCCCAGACCCTGTATTATCTTATCCCCAGACCCGGTATTATCTTACCCGAGACCCTGTATTATCTTACCCCAGACCCTGTATTATCTTACCCCCAGACCCTGTATTATCTTACCCCAGACCCTGTATTATCTTACCCCCAGACCCTGTATTATCTTACCACCAGACCCTGTATTATCTTACCCCTAGACCCTGTATTATCTTACCCCAGACCCTGTATTATCTTACCCCCAGACCCTGTATTATCTTACCACCAGACCCTGTATTATCTTACCCCCAGACCCTGTATTATCTTACCCCACACCCTGTATTATCTTACCCCCAGACCCTGTATTATCTTACCACCAGACCCTGTATTATCTTACCCCAGACCCTGTATTATCTTACCCCCAGACACTGTATTATCTTACCACCAGACCCTGTATTATCTTACCCCAGACCCTGTATTATCTTACCCCCAGACCCTGTATTATCTTACCCCAGACCCTGTATTATCTTACCCCAGACCCTGTATTATCTTACCCCAGACCCTGTATTATCTTACCACCAGACCCTGTATTATCTTACCCCCAGACCCTGTATTATCTTACCACCAGACCCTGCATTATCTTACCCCAGACCCTGTATTATCTTACCCCCAGACCCGGTATTATCTTACCACCAGACCCTGTATTATCTTACCCCACACCCTGTATTATCTTACCACCAGACCCTGTATTATCTTACCACCAGACCCTGTATTATCTTACCCCAGACCCTGTATTATCTTACCACCAGACCTGTATTATCTTTCCACCAGACCCTGTATTATCTTACCACCAGACCCTGTATTATCTTACCACCAGACCCTGTATTATCTTACCACCAGACCCTGTATTATCTTACCACCACCAGACCCTGTATTATCTTACCACCAGACCCTGTATTATCTTACCACCAGACCCTGTATTATCTTACCACCAGACACTGTATTATCTTACCACCAAACCCTGTATTATCTTACCACCACCAGACCCTGTATTATCTTAACCCCAGACCCGGTATTATCTTACCACCAGACCCTGTATTATCTTACCCAGGCCCTGTATTATATTACCACCAGACCCTGTATTATCTTACCACTAGACCCTGTATTATCTTACCCCAGACCCTGTATTATCTTACCACCAGACCATGTATTATCTTACCACCAGACCCTGTATTATCTTACCACCAGACCCTGCATTATCTTACCCCCAGACCCGGTATTATCTTACCACCAGACCCTGTATTATCTTACCACCAGCCCATGTATTATCTTACCACCAGACCCTGTATTATCTTACCACCAGACCCTGTATTATCTTACCCCCAGACCCGGTATTATCTTACCACCAGACCCGGTATTATCTTACCCCAGACCCTGTATTATCTTACCCCCAGACCCGGTATTATTTTACCCAAGACCCTGTATTATCTTACCCCAGACCCTGTATTATCTTACCCCAGACCCTGTATTATCTTACCCCAGACCCTGTATTATCTTACCACCAGACCCTGTATTATCTTATCCCAGACCCTGTATTATCTTACCCCAGACCATGTATTATCTTACCACCAGATCCTGTATTATCTTACCACCAGACCCTGTATTATCTTATCCCAGACCCTGCATTTTCTTACCACCAGACCCTGTATTATCTTACCCCCAGACCCTGTATTATCTTACTCCCAGACCCGGTATTATCTTACCTCAGACCCTGTATTATCTTACCACCAGACCCTGTATTATCTTACCACTAGACCATGTATTATCTTACCACCAGACCCTGTATTATCTTACCCCCAGACCCTGTATTATCTTACCACCAGACCCTGTATTATCTTAACCCCAGACCCTGTATTATCTTACCCCCAGACCATGTATTATCTTACCACCAGACCCTGTATTATCTTACCACCAGACCCTGTATTATCTTACCCCCAGACCCTGTATTATCTTACCCCCAGACCCTGTATTATCTTTCCACCAGACCCTGTATTATCTTTCCACCAGACCCTGTATTATCTTACCCCCAGACCCTGTATTATCTTTCCACCAGACCCTGTATTATCTTACCACCAAAAATAATCTCTCTCTCTCTCTCTCTCTCTCTCTATATATATATATATATATATATATATATATATATATATATATATATATATATATATAATATATATATATATATATATATATCTATATCTATATCTATATATATATATATATATATATATATATATATATATAGAGAGAGAGAGAGAGAGAGAGAGAGAGAGAGAGATAAGTAAATAAATACAAATTTAGTAAATAAAACAATAATTAATTTAACACCAACCCTAGGTCCAGCCCCTATCCCCTAAAAATAGGCACAGGTTATACGCACTTTCGGCGCTAGAGGATTCCACATATATCGTGATCCCCTACCTTCCCTTAACTAAAACGAGAGAGAGAGAGAGAGAGAGAGAGAGAGAGAGAGAGAGAGAGAGAGAGAGAGAGAGAGAGAGAGAGATTTACATATATACACTGGCCACACAGATCTTACGATCCCTGCGAGGTGGCCAGGACTTAATTCCAATAGATATAGCAACCCTAAGAGCAAGTGGAAGGAAAGGCTAGCATAGATGAAGGCTCTCTTCCCACCCTCCGGCAATTTGCCGTACATAAAAACAGTTTGAAGTGAATAACCTTGCAAGTCTAGGAAATCGCCTGAAGGAATTTATAGTATATTTATAAATGGAAAGGTAAAGGCCTGCACACCTTCACTTTTGTTTTCTGCTCTCTTCTACTGAAAACAGTGTTCATTTATGCCAGATTCTCTTATCAGTGATCAGTTTCTATTGCAGACCAACTTCTCTGTGATATGAGTCTAACCTTTTTTTAAATGTGTATATGGAGTCACTGTCTATAACTTCATTAGGGAGCTTATTCCACTCACTAATAATACTGTGAGTGAAGATTTTTTTTAGTTATGGCTAGGTTCGCTTTCCTGCCTGTTAGTTTTAAATTGTGTCCTCTTGTGGAGAGAGAGAGAGAGATAATCCCCTCCCCCCCCCCCCATGGGTCAATTTTGATCGCATGCAATCCCCCCCCCCCATAAATTGCACGCGCGATATAGATTTATGATCAACTAAGCTCATTCGTTAGTTATTATATGAACATATAATTACTGTATAATGTTGATACTTCCTCTTTAACCCATCCAGTATACTGTACTACGGCGCTTTAATGCCTCTTATTCTGGCTATAAATAGGCGTTTATTTCGTGCTTAGGAAGTAATTGTGGGAGCTAGAAGATTAATTGAGATAGCCATTTATCTTTTGATTCCCGGGGGTGGGGGTGGGGGAGAGGGGGTGTTATTCCATGCCAAGTAAAATTGACTAATGATAGCCAGAATATAGTGAAACATGCGACATAGTACTAAAGGCTTTAGACACCTCTGTGCTGAGATCCTACTTTTGGTTTTCCCTCATTTAACTCACCAATTAACATGATTAGCATACCCACACCCATCCATGCCATAACACACATACACACACACACACACGTCTCTCTCTCTATATATATATATTTATATTATATATATATATATATATATATATATATATATATATATATATATATATATATATATAAATCTACCAAAAAAACGAGACAGAGATAGGGGCGAGGGAACACGTTCGTGGTCCTGGACCCTAAGAATAGGAGCTTTGAATGGGCGTGGATGTAGTACGAATGAGAAGCGAGAGGATATTGGAAGCTTATTTGAAAGAAGGATGTATGATGTCCTTTCACTGAATGAAACAAAGATGAAAGGAGAGGGAGAAGTGGATTTTGGAAACGTGATAGGTAGAAAGTCTGGAGTAGACGAGGGAGTCAGGGGGAAAGAAGGAGTGGCTATTATTGTGAAGGAGGAGTTGAGAGAGTTTATAAAAGAGTGGAAAAAGGTGTCATCAAGGCTAATGCGGGTGAGAATGCAGTTTAAGGGTGAAAGGTGGGTTTTTGTAAGTGCGTATGGACCAGGAAGTGAAAGAGAGTTAGACGAGGTAGAGGGTTTCTGGGAGGATTTGAGAGATTGTCTACAAGGGTTTGATGAAAATGAAAATGTTATAGTTTTAGGGGACCTAAATGCTAGGGTAGGAAATGAGCCTGTTGAGGGAGTCATCGGTAGTTTTGGTGTGGATGGTGTAAACGAGAGTGGATAAAGACTGAAAAATGTATGTGAAGAGTGTAGATTGAGTGTAGGTAATACGTTCTTCAAAAAAAGGCGTATACACAAGTACACCTGG
Source organism: Paralithodes platypus (assembly GCA_032716605.1). NCBI lineage: Eukaryota > Metazoa > Arthropoda > Malacostraca > Decapoda > Lithodidae > Paralithodes > Paralithodes platypus. Next base: position 11,720,221 of record CM064483.1, on the reverse strand, counting down.
CATAAACTTGTGAGGGGAGAGATTGTAGAGAGGGCATTGATGGATTATGTGCTGGTGACAAGGGAAAGATTGTGTAGACTGCTGGATGTGAATTTGATGAGAGGTGAGGCGGAGGGTATGTCAGATCATTACCTGGTGGAGGGAAAGCTAAGAGTTAAGAGTTACAGGAGAATAAGAGACAAGCGTGAAGTAAGAGAGGTAATAAAAGTTAGTGAGTTAGAGAAGAGTGAAAAAGAGAGGGAGTACAAGGAAAGACTAAATGAAAAGTGGATGGAAGTGAGAGAGATGGAAGAGAGAGAAGTAGAGGTTGAATGGCAACAGTTTAAGGAAGGAGTGAAAGCAAGTGCAGAGGTAGTATGCGGCAAAAGGAAAGTAGGAGGCAGAGGTATCAGGAAGGGAAGCGAGTGGTGGAATGATACAGTGAGAAAGGCAGTTGAGGAGAAGAGACAGTGTTTTGAGAGGGTTTTACAGGATGGTAGTGTTGAGGTATGGGAGAGGTACAAGGAGAAAAGGAGAGAGGCAAAACGGAAAATTAGAGAAGCGAAAAAAGATGCAAACGAAAAGTGGGGTCAAAGGCTGAGTGAGAATTTTGAAGAACGAAAGAAGATGTTCTGGAAGGAGGTAAATAAAGTAAGGAAAGGAGGACAAAAGAGGGAAGAGTCAGTGAAAGATGAAAATGGAGAATTACTAGTGGAACCAGTTGAAGTGAGGAAAAGATATGCCGAGTATTTTGAATCTTTGTTAAATACAAGAGATGGAAGAGAAGCAGTGATTGAAGCAGAGGTGGATGGAGATAGGTTACCCAGGCCACCCTGGTGGCAGGGAATGAATGAAAGGATTGAGGAAAATGAGGTGAAAGAAGCAGTGAAACAAATGAGAGCGGGAAAAGCAGAAGGTTTGGATGGTATTGCTGTGGAGTGTATAAAGAAGGGTGGAGATGTGATAATAGATTGGTTGGTGAGACTTTTCAATGTGTGCTTTGCTGTGTCAATGGTACCAATAGACTGGAAGAGTGCATGTATTGTGCCGTTGTACAAAGGGAAGGGAGATCGGCAGGAGTGTTCAAGTTATAGAGGTATTAGTTTATTGTCAGTGGTGGGAAAGCTGTATGGCAGGGTGTTGATAGAGAGGATAATAAAGTGTACGGAAGTTGCAATAGGAGAAGAACAGTGCGGTTTTAGGAGGGGAAGAGGGTGCGTGGATCAGATGTTTGCAGTAAGACAGTTATGCGAGAAGTATTTAGAGAAGCATAAGTGTAAAGTCAGTGAAAGTAGGCTAGCCTAAACAGACCTCGGATGCGGAAATACCCTGAGCCGAACAGGCCAAGTGGGGTATCTCTATTGGTCTAACTGGTAAGGTGTCTGCCTCACACCCAAGGGTCGAGAGTTCATGCCCCCACCAGGGCTTGATATTTTCGTGAGGCTATTTCCGCATTTAACGAAGTTTAGGTGTGTTGGTAAAATTGTTCAGATGGTTGAGAGTAAGATCGGAGTTCCATAAATCCTCTTTCGGGTATGGTGTAAAAACCGATCCCCACAGGCCAAGGAAGGGGAGAGGAGAGACCAGGGAGTGTATGTGAGACGCGCTTGGGATGGGTTGTGGAGTTGCCAGCCGCCCAAGCGAGTTGCCAACTGGGCAGTTAGTAGGTGCGTGTATGCATCGCTCAGTGAAGTTGACTCACCATTCCCGTTCATCTCTCTGATGGACTCTCGGTCGATTCGGCTCAAGCTTGTTCCTCTCTGTTCGTTCCTCTCTGTTCGGAGCTTTCGCTTCCCGGAAGGTGAAGTAGTGTAAAGTCAGTGAAAGTAGGCTAGCCTAAACAGACCTCGGATGCGGAAATACCCTGAGCTGAACAGGCCAAGTGGGATATCTCTATTGGTCTAACTGGTAAGGTGTCTGCCTCACACCCAAGGGTCGAGAGTTCGTGCCCCCACCAGGGCTTGATATTTTCATGAGGCTATTTCCGCATTTAACGAAGTTTAGGTGTGTTGGTAAAATTGTTCAGATGGTTGAGAGTAAGATCGAAGCTCCATAAATCCTATTTCGGGTATGGTGTAAAAACCGATCCCCACATAAGGAGATATTTTGGGCTTTTATGGACTTGGAAAAAGCGTATGATCGTGTGGACCGTGAAGCAATGTGGAAAGTGTTAAGGATTTATGAAATAGGAGGAAATTTGTTAAAGCATTTAAGAGTTTTTATGAAGGGAGCAGAGCATGTGAGAGTAGGAAATGGTGAGTTGAGTGAATGGTTTGAGGTAAAGGTAGGTTTGCAACAGGGTTGTGTAATGTCACCATGGCTGTTTAATATGTTTATGGATGGTGTGGTGAGGGAGGTGAAAAGGAGAACTATGGGAAGAGGATTGGGTTTAGTAAGAAAGAATGGTAGAGATTGGGAGTTGAATCAGTTGCTGTTCGCTGATGACACAGCATTGGTGGCGGATTCTGATGAGAAACTGCAGTGGGTAGTCAAAGAGTTTGGTGTGGTTTGTGGAAGGAGGAAACTGAAGGTGAACGTCAATAAAAGTAAAGTAATGGTGTGTAATAGGGGAGAGCATAGGGTGAATCTAGATGTGAGGCTGGATGGGGAAATATTGGAACAAGTAGAGTGTTTTAAATATCTAGGAGGAACGATAAGCAGGAGTGGAGGTATGGAAGTGGAGGTAAAACAGAGAGTGTGTGAAGGAAGGAAGGTTTTCGGAGCAATGGGAAGTATGTGGAAGACGAGAAATCTCGGAGTGAAAGTAAAAAGTGCACTGTATCAAGGAATTGTTGTGCCAACAGTGATGTATGGGGCTGAGACATGGGCTCTGAAGAAAAAGGAGAAAAGAGGGCTGGATGTGATGGAGATAAGCTGCTTGAGGAGTATGTGTGGAGTTACTCGTAGAGACAGATTGAGGAATGAAGAGATACGTAGGAGAGTGGGGCAGCAGGAACATTTGTCAGCCAGAGTGGACAGAAGGGTGCTGAGCTGGTATGGTCATGTTGAACGAATGGGAGATGAAAGGCTTACAAAGAGAATATGTGAGTCAGGTACAAGGGGAGATATAAGGGCAGGAAGACCCCCATTGAGATGGAGAGACTGTGTAAGAAAGGCTTTGGATGATAGAGGAATGACTATAGATCAGGCAGGGGAAGTGGTGGTGGACAGGAGTGAATGGAGAATGCTTGTGAATAGTTGAGTGAACACGTGGTCATTTGGAGTAAGGGGTTGGGCGCAAGTTGGACTAGATGATAGTCCATCAGGCGCCTGGCCCGGGGAGACGATTAATATGAAGGGTGCGCCTGGAAGTGTGGTGGGAGGGCTTGTGACTTTGGCTCCGCTGCATGTCTGTCTGCCGAGATCGGAACCTCTCCGGGTGGTCGGGGGCCGGGGGAGTGCTGGAGCGACCTTGGTGACCCTGGTCTCTGGGTCTTCTCCTGGGTGACCTGGATGTGTGTGAGTTTGTGTTTTTTATCTGTGTTTATTTGTTGTTTTATGTTGTTTTAGTGTTTTCCCTGTTCTTGCTCTGTCTTGAGTCGGCTACCCCCAAAATGGGGATTGGGCCTGAGCATATAGATAGATAGATATATATATAATCTCACTAATACACGTGAGCTACTAAATATTATTATACTCTCAGCAGAATGTCACTAAATTACATTCAGCACATGAGTTATTTATATCAAGGATTCAATAATATAAAATAGATCTAAATCGTCACAGGCAGTTTTGCCTTTTGTCTCCCTCATCCATATAGAACAAAAATAACAAATAAATAAAACGAACTTAGTGTGTATATAAGGAAAATATTCACAACAGGAATTCATGATTGGAATGCTATCAGTGATGTTAAGGGGAGATCTCCACTTGAGGGATTTTTTCTTGATCCCTTTCTCCCTCATGTTTAGCTCCATTGCTTTTGATATTATAAAACGTTTGCCCCATTAGTTTAGCGATTTTAAGAACTTTCACCCCATATTAAGACCTTTCGTGCCATTCAGGTGTCAATTTTATCCTGGCGAGCGATAGCGAGCCTGTAATTTAAGAGGCACCGGCCTTCGGCCGGGAAATTTTTCTAACGAAAAATTTAAAATTTATCTTGAAAGGGACTCAAGGGGGTGTAATTTTAAGCTTGATGGAGGTCTAGGGAACAAACTAAATACCTCCCCTTAAACAACAAAGTAAGCAAGACTAAACAAGGCAAAGAAGTAACACAACCACGAGACAACTACGAGCCAACCACGAGACATCCACTCCTACAATGCTCACCTGTGTTTAACCTTACCTGCGACTGTCTTACAATGACTTACATCACCCGTACTCCTCAGTTGCCCCAGGGACGCGGTGGAGGAAGGATGTTGCACCTCTTCTCTCCCCAGGCTCTCTCACGCGTCTACCTGCCCAGTAGCACACATTAACAGGCTGCCAGCTATTTCTTGTGGACACATTGCATACTCTATAAATCTCGCAACTGTTCGGCAAAACTAAGCGACTCAGATACTTAAACAACAAATATTGCTGGGCTATGAACAGTTATTTTGTTTCATACCATTACTGAAAGCCTAAGCGAAAACGTGCCTGTGAATATATAAGAAAACTACATAAGATTTAGCACAGTTTTTAATAATTTGTGTTCTCGTTCCACTAGCTATGAAAATAAAATACTAGAAATATATATAAGAAAATCAGCTAAGAAAAGACGGACTGCCTCTCCCCTCCCTCGCAGATGGGCTATTGATTTCTTCTGTCGTTAAGGTAGGTTCAGAATTTACGATTTTATTTATATTTTCTTGAATCTTTAGGGAAAAATCTATTAATAATTTAGTTTTTTTCTTACACTCTTAACCCCTTCTGTACCGCGACGTTTTTAAAAACTTTATTCTGGCTACTTTAAGACGCTTTTATTAAGTTTAAAATGGGCCTCAAGCAATTAACAGGCTTCGAATGATCTCACTTATTCCTTTTTACTACTACAGATCCTTCTTAAACAGCACAAAATCCTCTAAATATAGCCAGAATAATAATAAAAACACGTCACCGGTACAGAAGGGGTTAAGATGAATCACTCCTAGGTTCACTAAAGTTGTTTGGATAAATTGTTGAAGGGATTTTGAAAGAAATGGTTAACCCATGTGCAGTACCAGGGGCGTCCTTTTCTGGCAACTATTAGACGATTTAATTCAGCTTAGAAAGGACCTCTAGCCATAATAAGGCTTAACAACTATCTCAACCAACCCCTTTAACTACGACAGATCCTTCTTAAGCTGCATAATATCGTCTAAATATAGCTAGCGTAAAATATAACACGTCGCTGGTAGTCAAAGGGTTAAGGGAAATAACAGTATAACACATATTAGGTCAAGGTCACCCTCATTCTCCCGTCGGTTTTAACCAGTGGATTTTTAAAGGACATTTTCAACACTCGGTGTATCACGACGTCTAACTTTGTATTTTAGATAATTTTTCGCCCCCATTTCGTTGTCAATTTTAAAACCTTTCGTGCCATTTAGGAGTCGATTTTTTCCTGGCGAGCGATAGCGAGCCTGCAATTATAAGAGAAACCGGCCGTCGGCCGGAAATTTTTTCTACCGAAAAATGTACAAATTTATCTTGAAGGGGGGTCTAGGGGGGAAACTAAAACAAATAGTAAAAAAATTAATAGATACGCAAATAAATACTCCCATCCCCCCTCAACCCTTCTTACTACCCCAGATCCTTCTCAAACCGCACACCATCGTCTAAATACAGCTATAATACAGTTACAAAGACGTCGCCGGTACAGAAGGGGTTAAGCCATTGATTTTGACAGTGTATTTCTATTTATCCGGCCTCCTAATTGACCACTTGCGATTTTCAGGCTATAAGGAAGTCGGAGCTGTAGACATCGATATTTAGCAGAATTACCAGCTAAAATACGGTTGTAGTACATTTATAAACCCATACACATTTATTAATCATACTTTCCATCCATCAGAAACCTACATCATTATTGCATTTCTGTTTTATATCGATTTTTCCAGCGCCAACTTCCCTATAGCCTGAAACTCGCAAGTGGTCAATCGTCTAACACCACCTGATTGGAAGCTGGAAGGGAGGTTATTGCGGTGTTATTGCGGTGTTATTGCGGTGTTATTATGGGTTTAGATTATATATGCATTTGTTGTATAATTTTACTCCCTCATATGTAGAAAAGAAGCCTCCCCAAACCCTTTTGCAAGCTCCCTCAAGCAATCTTTCCTTCATCCTGTGACTTACACTACTTTCAATCTCGTGTGTCAATGGCATTTTGACCCCAACGTCCCTTAATTAAATATGGCTCTCTGTGACTCTGTTGGCTTTGGGGAAGACACTCGTTACAGGCAACCTTCCTTTTGTCTCCTTCATACACACAAATAAATAAATAAGAACCGGTAAATAAATATATAAAACACAAAACACGATCCCCCGAGACCTCCTTCAAGCTAAGTTTTAATATTTTGTTATTTTTTATTTTGTTTCGGTAGAATGACGTTTCGCATAAAATACCGTTTATTTATATTGCAGACTGGCTATCGCTGGCCAGGAAACAAAAATCTCGGCCCCTGACCGGAGCGAAATGTTTTATGCTCGCCAAACTAATGAAGCGAAACTAGGTCAATCCAAAAAGACCACCCACGCTAAGAATACAGTTAAGGGGAGATTTGTACCGATATTTATTAATACCAGCGACGTCTATACAATCTTAGTCTAGCTATAATTAGACGGTTGTGTGCAGCTTAAAAGGGATCTGTGGTAGTAAAAAGGGTTAATCAAGATATTTCGGTAGAAAAATGTCATGACCGAAGGCCGATTCCTCTAAAATTACAGGCTCGCTATCGCTCGCCAGGAAAAAAATCGACACCTAAAGGGCACGAAAGGTCTTGATATTGACAAAGAAATGGGGTGAAAGGTCTTAAAATCGATAAACTAATGGGGCAAACGTCTTAAAATGTCAAAACCAATGGGGCTAAGCATGAGGAAGAAAGGGGACCAGCAAAACAGCCCATCTCCCCATAATAGCAGGTGCTGTTACTCAACTAGAAGTGTATGCCTCTATTGGA
>CM064483.1:11695660-11710660 GCA_032716605.1 Paralithodes platypus | reverse complement strand
GAGACACAAACACACGCAAACCCAGATATATACACAATTTATGACCCTAAAAACGTACCCACATGAGTCCATGCGCACACACACACCCTGTTAAACCTATATTCACACATACACTTAGGCCAACACGTACATAAACATACACACAGCAACACACTCATATATAAACACGTACACAAACCTATATACACACATACACACACTCATATAAACACGTACACAAACATGCTGCATAATGGGACCCAATACGTACATAAACATACACACAACAACACACACTCATATAAACACGTACACAAACCTATATTCACACATACACTTAGACAAACACGAACATAAACACACACACAACAATACACACACTCACACAAACACATACACAAACATACTGCATAATGGGATCCAATACGTACATAAACATACACACAACACACAGTCATAAAACACATACATAAACATACACACACCAACACACACATATAAACACGTACACAAACATACTGCATAATGGGAATGGCTCTTCTCATGACGCATAGGCTATATATTCCATACAATACCGTACTAGAAGATCATAATATCTCTCTCTCTCTCTCACACACACACACACGTTTTCTCTATCTCTCTCCCTCTCTCCCCCCCACTCCCACTATCACTCCCTCTCTCTCTCTCTCTCTCTCTTGTATTTGGATTATGTTTTAGAGTTTAAACCAATCAGTTATGACAATTCAGTTTGCAAATACACTCACAGGCTAAAAACGAATGCTTAATAATATTAGGCCTAACTAAAATCCATATACACTGATATATTAGTTAAGTAATGTATTTAAACATATATTTATAATTCAGACAATAAACGATAAACATAGGAGGTCCACGATTATACATACATATACATATACATAATTATAACTATAAGTGAATGTAATATTATTAAACTTTAAGCTTATTGATTCTCGTTTAAATCCCCACATATTCTCTAAACTCTTTCTTTTTTCATTTCCGGGGCGTTTTTTTTTTTTTTGTTTTTTTTTTTTTTTTTTGCGTGAGTTGGGGGATACAAAGAAGAAACTGACCTTTAGATTTTTTTTTTTTTTTTTAAAAAGACCTCCGTCTACGTATTGTGAAAAACCTGTTATCCTCCGGCAAATTGTGGGGTTGAATGAAGGAGGATGCATGTTTTTCATAATACGTGTTGCTAGCCCCAAACGCGCGAGCAACTGTGGCTTTCAACCATCCGACACATCCCCTTTTATTAATGTGCATCACACATGTTACATACAAATAAAGTTTATGTTTTGTTTTACCCTACTGTGGAAAGACTACGGATACACCACTCCTGCCGGGGCCTCACGCAGTGGCATGACCCAGTCCTTTATGTCATACCTTTAGAATGACTTGTCATGATCTTTTATAGGTTGAAGGCAAGACCATGAAGGTAAATAAGCCATAACAACTAAAGCCGGTGTCACACAAGTACGTAAACAAAAATAAAAACAAATACAATAAAGCCCTGCTCTTAAGTTCCACATAGGTGTAGATATAATATGTGTTCCGTTATATTCTTGTCTTCCACTGTTCTGGCGTTACGTGGCGTTATAAAGAGGTGATTTGAGGCCTGTGTTATGTGATGATGTTTGTAGCTTTCTCTGTGACGACCTCGGAGCCAACCACAAACGTCTATTGGTTGTTGTATAAACTGTATTGGGACGACCACACCCCTAACTCACACTTCTCTCACATTTCTCACATATCTCTCTCTCTCACATCTCTCTCTCTCTCTCTCTCTTGGTCTCACACACTCACTCTCGCTCTCTCTCTGACATACTAATGCGGAATTGAGGTGTGTGTGTGTGTGTGTGTGTGTGTGTGTGTGTATGTGTGTGTGTGTTTTTTTTGTTTTTCTATATTCCAACTTACTTCCTCTCGGGCATAGGCTGAGAGCCTTAACATTCACCGCTTTACAATGAACAGTGAAGCCCGTGAGGTCTTGTTCCAGTCTAGGGAGTGAGACATGTGAAGCACGTAGAGTACAACGAGCACCTGCCATCTTGCCTTCACATGAGGCACGGTGCTCACTCATGGCCCGAAACGACCCCATCTCTGAAGCCACCTCGTTCCCGTTCTTCACTGTCTCAACCCCTACACTCGGACTCTCACACTTACACACACACAACGCCACCTGTTGAGCAGATAACTCACCAAGCATTGCACCCCTATAGCATATTTTGAATATGGGAATATTCATACAGTGCTATATAATCAGGGAACAATGAGGGTATTTTGGTAATGCACTGATACTAGGTACAGCACAAATTCCATCCCAATAATATCTTCCCATTGATACATCGGGATTTGAACCCGGGACCTTTGGATTACCAGGCCAGTGGCAAGACCACTCCACCACACCTCCCCTTGTGTGTGTGTGTGTGTGTGTGTGTGTATGTGTATGTGTATGTGTGTATGTGTGTGTTGTTTATTACCCTTCCCTTCTAATTTTGAGTTACAGTAACCTCGAAGTGAACTACAAACGCCCACTGCTGTATGCTGTATTATCACCACACCCATATCCCACACACCCTTACACACACTCGCTCACTCACTCTCTCTCTCTCTCTCTCTCTCTGACCTATACCTTAGATATAAGTTTCTTGTTAATGTTGTTTCCCTATAAAGGTGAGTTACATATAAAGGTGAGTTACATATAAAGGTGAGTTACATATAAAGGTGAGTTACATATAGTGACCTCGGAGTGAACCACAAACGTCCACTGCTGCTGTACAGTATAATATACTGTACTATGACCACACCCATACCTCACACACACACACACACACACACACACCCATGCCACATACACACACACTCATACCACACACACACACACATACACACTAACATACATGCACATACCTCACCCACACACACACACCCATACCACACACACACACATACCACACACAAACACACACACACTAACATACATACACATACCTCACACACACACACACACCCATACCACACATACCCACACCACACACACACCCATACCACACACACCCACACCCACACACCCATACCACACACACTCCCACACCACACACACCCATACCACACAAACACACTAACATACATATACATACCACACACACCTATACCACACCTACACCACACACACACCCATACCACACACAAACACACACACAATAACATACATACACATACCTCACACACACACACACACCCATACCACACACACTCCCACACCACACACACACATACCACACAAACACACTAACATACATATACATACCACACACACCTATACCACACCCACACCCATACCACACACACCCATACCACACACAAACACACACACACTAACATACATACACATACCTCACACACACACACACACACCCATACCACACACACTCCCACACACACACACACACACTAACATACATATACATAACACACCCACCCACACACACCTATACCACACCCACACCCACACACCCATACCACACACACCAAGACACACACACACACACATACATATGGTGTGTGTGTGGGTGTGTGGGTGTTTGCAGGTCGACACAGAGTATAAAAATTCCACCACCAAGTCGGAAGCAGCACGAGAGGTCAGTAGGACAATACAGAACAGGGAGGGTATATATAAAGGTTACTTAACGTGATTTATGTGTGTGTGTGTGTGTGTGTGTGTGTGTGTGTGTGTGTGTGTGTGTGTGTGTGTGTGTGTGTGTGTGTTACGTGTGTGTGTGTGTGTTACGTGTGTGTGTGTGTAACTGTGTGTGTGTGCGTGTGTGTGTGTTACGTGTGTGTGTGTGTAACTGTGTGGGTGTGTGTGTGTGTTATGTGTGTGTCTGTATCACGAGAGGTCAAACAATACAGAGAGAGAGGTGAGGGGGGGGGGGGTATAAAAAGGATCTGTAGCGTGACTGGATGTAATTTTAACCACAGCGTTTTGTCTTATCGAACCGCGCAGGTGGGGGGTAGGGGGGAATGAGGGAGGAGGGGGGGGGGGACTTTACAAACATATCTATACACACGAAGCGTATACATCCATACACACGCACATATAGCCACACACACAACCACCCACCCACCCACACACACACAACAATTCAGGAACAGGCAAGGTTTGGGGGTACACATATTATACATACATAAAATAAGTACAATCTCTCTCTCTCTCTCTCTCTCTCTCTCTCTCTCACCCGTTCAGTGTATAAAATAATCTGAACCAAAGGCAAACCTGTGTGTGTGTGTGTGTGTGTTCTGTGGTGGAACGTACAGCACGTGACTGAGGGGCCTGGACAGCATTAGTGTTCAAGTTGGTCTTCAGTGGCTATAACAGTGAATATATATATATATATATATGAAGGTGAAGGTTTCAAATCAGTTATATATGAGAGAGAGAGAGAGAGAGAGAGAGAGAGAGAGAGAGAGAGAGAGAGAGAGAGAGAGAGAGAGAGAGAGAGAGAGACTATTAATATGAGATGAATGGCCTATCGTGCCATTTAGGTGTCGAATTATTCCTTGCGAGCTGCACGAGCCTGTATTTTTTCTACCGAAAAATGAACAACTTCACCCCTAGGGTTGTTTTTGTAAGTTTGATGGAGGTCTAGCGAGGAAAAAAAAATAATAACATTAAATAAAAATAAATAAACAAATAGACCAAAAAATAAAGCCTACCCTCAATATGGAAATCTGAAGGCCTCTCGGAAGCTGACATTTCCTAGACCACAATTCCTTGGTGTTTACTCTCACTACCTTCTCGATAATAATAATAATAATAATAATAATAATAATAATAATAATAATAATTGGGAGAACATTGAATAAACTGGACAACTGATAAAAGTATTTAAAATTATAAAACGATTTACAGTAGCTACATAAACCCCGATAATAATCTATCTAAGATGGTCAAAGAGAGTTCTACAAGAGGAAAAAAGTTATAATTAATAGTAAATAAAGTGAATCTACTGTACATACAACAGTAATGTTCTTCACCCACACCATAATTAGTGAGTGGAATAAGCTCTCTAGTAAAGTAGTAGACGGTGTCACAATAAATACAATTTAACAAATGGTAGAATTGTACCACAGACAAATTGGGCTGGAGTAGGTAATAACTAATAATAGAACGATCTGGCAGTAATGGACAGTTTCCAACGGAAGAGAGCGAAGGAAAACATATAAGAAATATTAAATGAATTTAATTTTCATTTCAAAATTTTCTATAAATTCCAGCATGCGGTTTTTAAGTCCTGCAAGGCTTTCCAAGTTCCAACTGTCTTCATTTACGGTAATTGACGGAGGGTGGGGAGAGAGACCTAATCTTTGGTATAATTTCTTGCCACTTTCCCTTACTAACGGGTTTGCTATCTCTACTAGAATTAAGTCCTGATCACCTCGCTGGGATCGTAAAGTCTGTGTGGCCAGTGCAGCTATGTAAATATATTCAAATATCTGTCATAACTAGGAAAATACTAATATTTAATATTTTGTAGATCCCCATTTTTCTTTTGTTGCATTGCACTTCTTATATCCATCAAGGCGAGACAAAGAATAAATACTCAATTAAATGTTGCACTCCAACAACGTACAGTATATAATAGTAATTCCGTGGTTATTTAAAATATAGAATAAGCTCTAGTAAAAATTCTCCATTTCATTAATTTTCCAATATGTTTTTACAGCTAAACACAATGCCAAATAAATACCACAAGATAACGCTGCGTCATCTTCCGGAGTTTTTTTTATTTTATTTTCTATATGGTTGCCTCTCATTTTATTATATTTTTACAACACATTATTTGAAAGTGTTCGAGCTAATAGTTGTTACTTACCAATTTCGAAACACTGCAGGAACCATACTGAACGAAATATGGCATATAGAAATGTACACAGTTGAACAGTTGTGTGTGTGTGTGTGTGTGTGTGTGTGTGTGTGTCAGGAAGAATGAGACAAGTAATGGAGAGAGAGAGAGAGAGAGAGAGAGAGAGAGAGAGAGAGAGAGAGAGAGAGATTGTAAAGAATAAATACCCACAGATTCACTTCCATTCTCTGATGAGTATACATTTTGGTTAGAGCTATTCTTAATAATAGTATTATTTACTATTATTACTATTCTTTACGTATTATTTGGCTTGATTATGTATATTTTTGTTATTTTGTTAGTTTCCTCCCTAGACCTCCACCAAGCATTAAAAGACACCTCCTAGACCGACCTTCAAGATAAATGTGTAAATTTTTCGGTAGAAAAATTTCCCGGTTCCTCTTAAATTTATAGGCTCGCTATCGCTCGCCAGGTAAAAATGGACACCTAAATGGCACGAAAAGTCTTAAAATTGACAACGAAATGGGGCGAAAGGGGTTAAAATCGCCAAACTGATGGGCCAAACGTCATACAATCTGTAAACTACATGGGCTAAACACGAGGGAGAAGGGGGGCGGGGGGGCCAGAAAATCCGGCCCATCTCCCCTTAATGTGTTGATTTAGACATCGTTCACACCCATTCTCCGCTTCTGTACTTACAAATGCAGTACGTATGGCAATTCAGGTGTCCCTCCCTCACTATCCGATGCCCCAATTCAGGTGTCCCTCCCTCACTATCCGATGCCCCAATTCAGGTGTCCCTCCCTCACTATCCGAAGCCCCAATTCAGGTGTCCCTCCCTCACTATCCGATGCCCAATTTACAATATTAGATGTTTTCAGGTGTTTGGGTTTGGCTGATCTGAGAATGCATTCCTATTTACCCCATTAATTTTATGTGTTCGCTATACGATTATTCTAGAAAAGATCGGGTTTTTAGGAACGTAACCCAATCATAGATCGTGGGAGACTTGTACACGCATTACAGTTCAGGTATTGAGACCTGTATACGCATTACAGTTCAGGTATTGAGACCTGTATACGCATTACAGTTCAGGTATTGAGACCTGTATACGCATTACAGTTCAGGTATTGAGACCTGTATACGCATTACAGTTCAGGTATTTATTTTACTTTCGTCAATCAGAGGGATACTGAATTTTCGCATAAAGTTCAAGTAAAATTAACTATATTGGAACCTGTATCCGATTCTTTAATATATAAAGTTGTGAAAATAGTATTACACCTGGTATCATATTTTGTTTTGCAGGACTTACTTGGAAAACAACTCAGAGTCTTAAAAGTAAAGTAAAGTTGGGGGTAGACGCTAAGCTGCACTTGGCTCTTTGGAGTCTGGTGAGTGTGGTGAGTTATCCTAGCCTGGTACACAGAGCTATTGTATATATCAATGTATTTCATATTTGTTTCTCTGGATATGGGTAACACGAAAGACGTTATCTTGGGTGTTGTGTATAGCGTTGGTGGTGTTGCAGGTGTTGTGTATAGCGTTGGTGGTGTTGCGGGTGTTGTGTATAGCGTTGGTGGTGTTGCAGGTGTTCTTATTCGGGGTGCGGGCATAACAAAGAAAGATAGAAACGTAAAATTATACAATTCATGAGCAAGATATTCGGTGAACTCTAAATTTTGACTGTAAAAGAGTTAGATAAAAAGTAATATATATATATGATTATTTTTTAAAGAGCAATGACGAAAATGCGTATCATTCACTGAATCTAGTTTGTCATAAAAATATGAAGACAGAAACATCCATGAAGTAAATAAAATGCAATTACGTAATTATCAGAAATGGAATCAAGCTGGAATTGGTGGAGCAGATCCTTTAATACTATTACTATTTAGTTATAAATATTAATTGATCTTTAGAAAAGAGAACTCGAGAATAAAATGTTAACCGGTTTTGGAAGTGAAATAAAGAAATAATAGGATTTTTGTCTAGCTATCACCGAAATATATAATGCATTATTCCAGAGTGTGTCGTATCCTGGAAGGTTTGTGTTTGAGAGAGAGAGAGAGAGAGAGAGAGAGAGAGAGAGAGAGAGAGAGATGGAGATGTACATAGATTTACATATATACACTGACCACACAGACCTTACGATCCCAGGGAGGTGGTCAGGACTTAATTCTAGTAGATATGGCTAACTCGAGAGTAAGGGACAGTGGAAGGAAAAGAAAGGATAGGAAAGAGAAAAGAGAGAGAGAGAGAGAGAGAGAGAGAGAGAGAGAGAGAGAGAGAGAGAGAGAGAGAGAGAGAGAGAGAGAGAGAGAGTGTGTGTGTGTGTGTGTGTGCGGTGACAGTGGGGCACCTCAAGGTTGCTGTGTGCGTCAGTGTATGCGTACACATATCTATTTTTAGGTTACTCTATACGCCTGTGTGCATCTTGATCCAATACCCCCAAAATATCAATGCAAAAAGAGAATCCATCTTTAAATATCTCACAAAATAAAAATAATAAACCCGTTGCGAGGCTAATTTAGTCACCTGCTTTTTTTCTCTTTCTCTCCTTTCTCTCTTTCTCTGGCTTGTATCCATTTGGCCCCATTCAGCCAACTGTTTTAAGGCCTTTATCCCCTCCAGGTGTCGATGTATTCCTGGCGAGCGACAGCGAGCCAGCATTGTATGGAGAAATCCGGCTTCGCCGGAGACAATTTTCTATCGAGAAATGTACAAATTTAGCTTGCTGTAAACACAAACTATATATATGCTGGCTCGCTACCGCTCACCAAGAAAATATTGACACCTGGATGGGGTAAACGTCTTAAAACAGTAGGCTGAATGGGGCCGAATGGATACAAGCCAAAAAGAGAGGGAGGGAAAGAGAAAAAAAGCGAGGTGGGCTCCCTTTAACAGAAGAGAGCAGCAATACATCACCTTTATTCAACCTGTTTATATGAGTGGGCAGTGTTGTTCCGGATATTTGCTTTCTGGTGGATCTAGATGTATTTTGTTATGTTTATCTATACTTAAGGAAACATTTATATATTAACCAATATAAATCTAGCGATATCCTAGAAGTTATGTCTAAGTATTATTTAAATATGTTGGCTATTTATAAGTGATGCCCTAGATATTCTGAGTAACCAATTTATATCATATTCAAGATATTTTATAATTTATAAGTGATATTCTACACATGCTGGAATGTTTCTGATATTATTGATATGTTACAAAACATCTGTGTAACATATTAGTAGTAGTATTTTTTAAATATGACATTCTGAACTTAAAATTTACAATTGCAATGGCAATATTCAACTCGTTTTTCTACCTAGCTACACTTAAGCAACTTTAAGGACTATTCTAGCGGTAATGGTGTGCTAGACTTGGTAACACTGGCTCCAGGTTGGGTACTGGCGAACTGGCATCCGTGTCTGCATCCTAGTGACCACTGCGCATGCCAGAACTGGGCATTGCCAACACTGACTTATGACAACACTGATTATTAGTAGCAAGTGGGTTTTTAGCAATTATTACGTCTTGCCTCACAACAATGGGATATTCATATTTTTTGTTTTCATATTTTTTTTCTCCACCAACCAACTTTACTTCTAAACTCAATTAAAGAAATCAACAAATACAGGCACTCCAAGGACTCGAACCTAGGATACTCACAACGAAATAACAAACATACGTCCAGCACTTGGGTCTGACAATAATGTGTTCTGGACATATTGAATTTTAACAACAGCTGGTTTGGCAGTATTTGACCCTGGAAACAATCATGATGGCATTTCGTTCTAACAACAATCATGATACAATTGGGTCCTATCACATTCATGCCTACTTTGAGTTCTGACAACAATCATGGCAGCATTTTGCCCTGACAACGATCATGACACACTTTGGTCCCTGGTACAATCTTGACAACAATCATGACACAGTTGGACCCCTGGTACAATCATGACACAGTTGGACCCCTGGTACAATCATGGCAACAATAATTTCAAATCTAGTTCCTTCTGATGCGGAACAAAGCGCAGTTTGTCATTGCCTTAATCCTTCCAGCTAAGCTATTGGTATCTGAAACACTATGGAAAAAGAACTCTATTGTACTGGATACATCTACACCGGACCACCTCCATCGGAACGAGTGGTATGTATGGTTAGTACATTTGAGTAACATCATGTAATTTCATGTAACTTTCTCACGCCCCCTACCATAGAGGTCGGCCCTACAGATAAGTCTAAGGTGCCTTACAACAAATAACTCTACTCATATAGTGCTAATGGGCCGGGTTGGGCCAATCAGCGCTCTGCAGACCCCCATAATCCTGCGTTAATCTCTAACCGTTTTGGTAAGATGATCCTCAGGGTATTAGAGTGTTGAGCCTATAATTGGGCTTTGTAATTGAATTGGGGTTGTGTGGGACAGGGATCTGCCTTGCTTAGGCCAATCGGCTTTCTGCAGACTCCCATTTTCTTATGTTCTTATGTTCTAATGTATAGATTGTCTTGTATGGCCACCTCTGTCTCTCTCTCTCTCGCTCGCTCTCCCCCCCCCCCAATCTCTCTCTCTCTCTCTCTCCCTCTCTCTCCCTAGTTTCCCCTAGCTCACATTTTAGAATAATTGTAGCGCCTGGTATGAATTAATTCCTACCTTTAATCCTAGCCACAGGGGTCGAGAGAGAGAGAGAGAGAGAGAGAGAGAGAGAGAGAGAGAGAGAATAAAATACTAAAGTTGAGAAGGTAATGAAAAGGGTGGAACAGGAATGAGGTAATACTGTATATACTATATAGGAGAACAAAATTATATTTTTTTACATTATATTATCAAAATTATATAATATAAAAAGTAAGAAATAGAGGAAGGAAGGAAAGAAGGAAGAAATACAAAAGAAGGAAGAAGAAAGAAGGGTGGGATAAGAAATGATATAATTAAGATAAATTAATGATGAGAGAATATTAAAAAAGGGAATGCGGAGAAATGGAGGGGACAGCAATGAAGTAATAATGGGTAAGATATTGAAGAGGAGTAAAGGAGAAACGGAAATGGGATAAAGGAAGGAAGGAAGGAAGACAGGAAGGAAGGAAGGAAGAAAGGAAGGAAGGAAGAAAGGAACGGTGAAAGACAGGAAGGTAGGAAGAAAGGAACGGTGAAAGACAGGAAGGTAGGAAGGAAGGAGAAACTAAAGAAAACAAGTAGGAAGAAGGAAGGAAAAAAGGAAAGTAGTAAGGAAGGAGGTTAGGTAGGTATGAAGGAAGACAGAAAGAAGGAACGGAGGTAAGAAGGAAAACAAGAAAACAAGGTAGGAACGAAGTAAGATAGGTAAGTAGGTAGGGAGGAAAGACAGAAGGAAGGAAGGGGAAACCGAATCAATGAAGTAAGGTAGGTAGGTAGGAAGGAAGGAAAGTAAGAAGGCAATTATAACAGGGAGAAATAAATAACAGATGGGAGGAGGGAAGAAAGGTAGTTAAGTAGGTAGGAAGGGGGGTAGATAGGTAGGTAGTTAAATAAGGTAGGTAGTTAAATAGGCAGGTAGGAAGGTATGTAGTTAGTTCGTTAGTTAGGTAAGTAGGTGGGTAGGAAGGTAAACATTTAGGTAGGTAGGAAGGTAGCTAGTTAGTTAAGTAGGTAGGCGGGTGGAAGGTAGGTAGACAGTTAGTTAGGAAGATAGGTAGGTAGGAAGGTAGGTAGGTAGGCGGGTAGATATATAAGAAGGTACAGTAGGTAGGTAGGAAAGAAGGAAGTAGAGAATGACGAGAGTAGAGAATGAAGGAACTAGGTAGATATGAATGGGCCAATCAAGAACGGAGAATAAAGAATAAAAGAGAATCAATAGAAAGTCATAACACAATATATGAATGGACATTTTAATGTATGAATGTGTATAAATGAAAGAATACATGAATGAGTGCATGGATGAGTGGATTAATGAATGACTGGATGAATGAATGCGTAAATGAATGAACGGATGAATGAATGAGTGGTTGAATGAACGAATAAATGAATGAATGCATAAATGAATGGATGGATGAATAAATGAATGAATGAATGGGTGGATGAATGAATGGATGAACGATTGCAAAGGGGAACTATGGTATATTAAGTTGCTCTCATGCGTATCACTGAGGGTAGTAACTTGTATCATTGACTACCTCTCTTACACACACACACACACACACACTATCTATCTCTCTACTGCA
The DNA here is from genome assembly GCA_032716605.1 of Paralithodes platypus. Classification (NCBI taxonomy): domain Eukaryota; kingdom Metazoa; phylum Arthropoda; class Malacostraca; order Decapoda; family Lithodidae; genus Paralithodes; species Paralithodes platypus. Next base: position 11,698,595 of record CM064483.1, on the reverse strand, counting down.
TCTCTCTTTTTATATCAGTATGGTTTCTTTCTCTCTCTCTCACAAACACAGACCGAAAATATCAATATATTATAATTACAACACACGTTATCATCCTCCTTTTATACTTTATTTATTATACTCAACACAATATTTTCCATATCTTATCTTCCTCGCTTAACCCATTGGCTGCGGGAGACGTCCCCAAATGCCATGGTAATTTACAGTTATTTACAGGATTTTAAAACCTCTAAAAGCCTGTAAACTAGAGTGCAAGGAATCAGGAGTGCGACAGGTCACACGTCCGTCTCCCAGCCAAGCGGCTGTGGCACTGAAGGCTCTGAGTGAGAGTCTCGCGAGATATACAGTGCTGCCAAAGGCAAATGTAGCGACACATTAGCGAGAATTGCTCATTTAGCGAATGTATATGGTAGCGCTGCGGGTGAATCCCGCGAGCTACGAAGCTCGTTTTGGTGTCATTTTAAAGCTATTTTCTTCTAGTTTTTGGCTGAATACATTTAATTTCATTCAGAAACTTGCCTAATTAATCAAGAGTGCCTGAATGAGTTCTAATATGGCGGAAATAGGAAGAAGTATGCCAGCACCGTAAGTGTTAAATATCTCCTTTACCTGATTATTTTTTCGTAGTTAATCAGTTTATTATCATTCTGTCTATTATTCCCCATTTTTAATTTCTTTCATTTTGCATATTCCTCTCTTCCACATTCATTCTCCTCGTTTCTCCCCCTTTTCTCCTCATAATATATGCTCTCTTTAAATATTCCTCCTATTCTCCCTTCCTTCCTTCTCTCCCGCCCTCCGCTAATCCTCTAGCCCAAGATCTAGGTAATATATCTTTCCTATATGGTCCGGTACTGAGACATCTTATCTTATTAACTTACATTTATCCTGCTCAACCCACCTATGAGTCCTCAGTCTTTTGTATACAGTATACTCTTATTTGTGCACCTCTTCTTCAAGCCATTCTTTTCTCTTCAGTTGTTTTTTGTTGATACATTTAGTTATGAATTCATAGGCTCATTTTGTATCCTTATATTCTGTTCATACATATATATTTGTCTTCATATTACTATATATATATATATATATATATATATATATATATATATATATATATATATATATATATATATATATATATATATATATATATACTGTATATGAGGTTCATTGTATTTTGTTTACTTTTGTGTTTTACATTACCGTATATTACACTTTCTGGATTTAATCACTACCACACATACTTAAATAAACACACACATAAACATCCAGTGAACGCCCTACCCATGCCCCGATTACCATTTTAACTACACCCATTAATCACTCCCCATGGTTATATTAACATAATGGTAAACACACAGCCATACATTATACTTAGAACTTCACTTACATTACATGGTTTTTGTCATTTGGACCTTCATTAAATGTTGATGCAATCACATACACATAAACACACTCAAACGCGTACATATACAAGTATATACATACAGTACACACACAATCAAACTAGAAGTACGCTTACACACGCACACCCACACAGATGCCACTGAACTCCCTACCCAGATCCTTATAGTATTTTTATATTTATTTTTGTATAGTATTATAGAAGCTCATTGTAAACACTTATATGCATTTTTAAAACTTCCATATGTTCTATTTTATACTGTTCATTAATACATTTTAAAATATTAATATTAAATATTTGTTTACATTTATCTATATATCATTGGTAATTGAACTATATTTTAGTATATTTGTATATTTTACTATTTTTGTTTTCTGTGTTTGTGTACTATTATATAAATATATTATTTTAACATGTTTCCTCATTCACCCTTATTCAGGTATGTTTGTGAGTAAAAATATACTTGCCTTTCTGCATTTTCTTTTCAATTTTAATATCTGTCGTTGTTCAATGTCTAATCCTATGTTAATTCTCTCTCTCTCTCTCTCTCTCTCTCTCTCTCTCTCTCTCTCTCTCTCTCTCTCTCTCTCTCTCTCTCTCTGATTTAATCCCCGACCGCATTAAATTATATTCATGGCTACCTCGCCGGAACGTAATGTCTGTAATGTGTAGCTCTTTGTCACACACACACACACACACACACACACACACACTTACACACACACACACACTTACACACACACGCTTACACACACACTCCCTCAGATTTATATCCTGACCTTGTTAAAGTTAAGTCCTTTAAATCATGACCTTGTTTGTATCATTAAGGTTTGCATAGTCAGTGTATTCTCTCTCACTCACTCTCACTCTCACTCTCTCTCTCTCTTCTACACTCTCTTTCACACAGACACACACACTCGAACACACTCTCACTCTCCCTTATCTCTCTCTCTCTCTCTCTCAAACGCTCTGACGGCATGGAACCTACGGATTTATTTCTCTTAAGCCTGAACATACTATAGTTATGAGTTCGGCCTGCCCTGTTTCTGATAGTGTGGTCAGTTTAATGTCTATATCTATTCTTCCGTCTATTTTGCTGACAGCCAATCAATCAATCAACCCCAGGTATCTGTCTATATATCTATGTATTTGTTTAGCATCTATATATAGTCTATGATTATGTTAAACACACACACACACACACACACACACACACACACACACACACACTCACACACACACACACACACACACACACACACAAAACCTCTCTCTCTCTCACACGCACATCCTCTCTCTCTCTCTCACACACATACACATCCTCACATACACACACGCAAGCATACTCTCTCTCTCTCTCTCTCAATCATTGCAGCTATCTCTGAGCGATCTTTTCAGCATCAACTTTTTTTCAGCATCTCATATTTCCTCCTTATCCCGGAACCAGTTTTATCCACAGACTCCAAAAAATACCACTTCAAGATCTCCACCCGGTGTCTCTATTTCCACAAGGATGTCTCTCACTTTCCT